>SNQJ01S0019313.1:7026-47151 GCA_010110895.2 Picea sitchensis | reverse complement strand
CCATGCAATCTGAGTTTGAGATGACAGATCTTGGCATAATGAAATATTTTTTAGGGATTAAAGTTCATCAATTAGCCAAAGGAATTTTTGTCTGTCAAAAAAAGTATGCAGCAGACATCATCAAAAGATTTCGCATGGAAGGATGCAATCCAGCAGAAACCCCCATACCTTTAGGCACAAAATTGAGCAAGAATGATGAAGGTCCTATAGTGGACTCTACTTTATACAAAAGTTTAGTAGGCAGTTTGTTGTATCTTACAACAACTAGGCCTAACATAATGTATGCAGCCAGCCTTGTTTCCAGATTCATGGAATCACCAAAAGATTCTCATTGGAAAATGACAAAACGAATTTTGAGATATGTAGCAGGAACAATAAATTTCGGTTTATGGTACACTAAATCTGATAGCAAACAACTCTCTGGTTACACAGATAGTGATTTTGCAGGCAACCTAGATGATAGGAAAAGCACATCAGGATATGTTTTTCAACTGGGGACGAAACTGATTTCATGTGCATAAAAAAAAAGCCAATTGTATCCATATCTTCTGCAGAGGCAGAGTATGTAGCTGCTACCTCGGCTTCATGTCAAGCTATATGGCTGAGAAGAATATTGAAGGATATGTCACATACAGAAAAAGATCCAACTCCTATTTTCTGTGACAATAAATCAACAATTGCATTATCTAAGAATCATGTGTTTCACAAGAAAAGCAAACACATTGACACTCGTTTTCATTTCATATGCGAGCTAGTCAATAATGGGGATATTGCATTACAATTTTGTGGTTCTCGAGATCAGCGTGTTGATATCTTTACAAAGCCACTAGGAAAGTCAGTTTTTTATTTTCAGAGACAACACTTAGGCATAGTCAGTGCCGATGATTGTAACTGTTGAGTTTAAGAGGGAGTATTAAATATAATGTAACCTCAACAGTCTGACTGTACACTGCCAGCTGTATTGGACAGTTGTACTTTCTATTTTTGTCTTGCTTGAGCATATTTAGCTCATCCATCTCCCATTACACTGTAATCTCTTCTTCATACATTCCAATATACTGTTCTATTCTCTTCTCTCTGCATTTCTCTTTACTTCACAATTTATCAACACTGAGTTTGAACTCCTTGCCTATTATGTTCCTTGTCTGACTGTACACTGCCAGCTGTACTGGACAGTTGTACTTTCTATTTTTGTCTTGCTTGAGAATATTTAGCTCATCCATCTCCCATTACATTGTAATCTCTTCTTCATACATTCCAATATACTGTTCTATTCTCTTCTCTCTGCATTTCTCTTTACTTCACAATTTATCAACACTGAGTTTGAACTCCTTGCTTGTTTCTTCCTTCCCACCCAATTTCATCTTCAATATTTGCAGATATAGACACTAGGTTTTCTTATTCCACCACTATGTGCTATATGGAGTTGAGTGAAAATGAAAAAAATTTACCATAACCATAACCAACCAACTAGTTCTCACAGTCAGGGAGTTTTCGACTTCCCAACTGCAATCTTGTAAGAGCTTGCATTACTTCTGAAATCAATTTTGGATAATATTACTTGGTCTAAACATAGTACAATATTCTGAATATAGAACATAGTGCAATATTCAAAGATGTCATTAACAGGAACTTATAGAAAGAAGTTCACTGCTATGGGAGCAGATTGGCATGAATAAATAATGCAATCTAGTGGGTTCTCCAATGTGTTGGGTTGGCCGAGATTCTAGAACTGGAGACATCTGCCTCCTCTTCATCGCAAGAAACAGAAGCAGGTAAGCATGTAAAGACCACACTCGGCCACACTCGGCAAGTTTGTGCAAATATTTCATGGTGAAGTTGGAGAGGATGTTGTATGTGTTGTGCACGAGAAGGTAAATAAGAGGTATCAGATTGTCACCTCTAGCTTCAAATGGATACGATACGACATCGCTCTGCATGTGCTCCATGTGGATTGAAATTATTGAAAAGAGGACCTTCGTTAAAATAATTGAAAACCGTATAGAATTTAATATAAGGATAACATGAAGTGTTTAGAAACTAATGCCAAGCCCGGAGAATTTAATGTAAAGATAACATAAAGTGTTTAGGAACTAATGCCAATCCCGGAGATAGCATTAGTTTATATAAGGTTGAAACTCTTAATTATTTGAAACTTACCCAAGTCCTCTCTTAATTATTTGAAACTTACCCTAAGTCATGCCTCGATAAGAGGCCAAATAAGACGTCAATTTTAAAACTTTGCATAAAAAAGAAATGCCAAAGCAAAAATTAGTGAATTTGTCAAAAAGCTTAGGTTAAAGCAGTGATAAAATATTGGTTTGCGTGCCAAGTTAGCTGAAAAACATAGAACCTATTACTATTACTCCCTACAAAAAGAACTTTCTATTCTCTTAGTTAAAAAATAAAATTAATTGAATAAATATCTTGAAATCATCAAAGTACAGGGTTATTATCCATAATTAATAGATTGCTTTAGTTGCCGAACAAGAGAAATTAAGTAAAATACAGAACGATATGCATGCATATCTGACCTTGCATGGTAGATTTGATGACTCCTTTAGCCTGAGTGGAATGTAAACTCCCTAGATTCATTCAGAGTGAAAGCACGACATTCAATGTGAAATCAAATGAGGCCATCATTTCAAATATGTATATGGTCTTGCACGGATAATACTAAGAAAAGTATGTGCTATAAACTTAGGAATGAATAAAATAAAGAATTGATAAAGAAACAAATATTTACCTAAACGATGGGTTGGTGATAACTTATGAAACGTATTGATTTATTGGCCTAATCCTCTCCTCCATAAGCCCTTAGAGTCTCTGAAATTCCTCTCACAACGTCTAACATCTTGATTTTTAAAAGAAAATTATGTCCATATCGAGCTATTGTGCCATAATAAAAACACTAAAAAGACAACAAATGCCAGGTTAAGCTTACACAATACCCATGCTAACCATGCATGTTAATTGAAACGTGGAATGTTAATTGGTTGTCCTATATGCACAGAAAACCTAAAACATAAAATTATCATAGCATTTCAAATAACCTAGAAATTATAATTAAATTGAAGGAAACTAATTGAAGAAATTTTTACAAATAAAGATATTACCTAGTCTTCCTTGATGCTTTTCTTTGATACTCCTCTTTCCATTCTAATATGTTGTTCTATCTCTTTTTCTCCAAACCCATCCAATCAAAACATTAATTATTCTCTTGATTGTGCTAAAAAAAAGTATAACATTAATTATTCTCTAAATGCATATAATTCGTCTAAAATTCCTCTACAATACTGATATGCATAATGTATTTGCAGATATATGAACATAATATGAAATAATAGAAATTGGAAAACATGAAATAATATGAAATGATAGAAATTGGAAAACATGAGCCCGCTCCCAATATGGAAAACCTGGAATCCCATAAATTTAAATAACTTTAAATTGAACAATGTCGGGTATATGAAGCGCTTGTTTCGCATGCATTTAAAATGGCAAACGTGGCCTGCGTCCAATATGATGAGACACTGCCCGCCTTCCTCCAATGTAATGAGGCGCCTATCTCACATAAAATAAATTGGCAAACTTGGCAATAGGCGCCTAATACAGGTAATCCCTAGTAAAGAAGTTGAGCTAATGTCTCTTAATCATTTAAACGTGGAAATCTATGGTAATGAAGTTAAGGTAGTGACTATTAAAATCTTGCAGTAAGATTAATCATCTAAACTTGGAAATCATATAAATTATATATTATATAGTAATACAATAATTTTTTAATATTATTAAATAAATATTAAAAAATAAACAAATTAAAAGATTATTAATTATACCCATGTCGAATAGATGTAAACTTTAATAACTTCAATTTTTATATACTATAATTATATATTATATTTTGACAATAATATATACTTTAATAAATTCTTATAAGATTTTATCGAATATGTTGACCCTTGCCCCACGTGAATTGTTAATGAGATATTACTATCCCACTGCATTGCTAATGGGAGATTACTATCAGATTAGATTACTATTGGATTTTAGTGAAAATCAATAAATATCAAGAAAGTTAACAACTCACTTGTATATGTGTAAAACAATTTTCAAATCATTTCATTTATTGTGTTTCTTCCATATTCAATGTAATATTCATTGCGTTTACTCTTTCGGTTTAATATATGTGTTAATGTTTTCATGTTTTTTATTTTTTTTATATAAATGATTATGATTTTAACATAATTTTAACTTATATAATAAACATAAATAATTTTTAAATTAAATAATCACAAATTTTATATAACTATTCATAGGCTTCCCTCGACGAGGAATGATGTTTGTTTTTTACTTTTCACCTATTTTTGATGTTATGAACTTCTATACGAAACCCTACGCAGATTCAACACATTTTTTTAACAAATTTTCTGATTGACTTCCTTTTCTTAGCGCGAAAAATAGAAGGATACTTATTGTCTTGTGCTCCATAATCCTTAGTGAACCTCTAATGAACTTTTACTAAAAAGGAATGATATAAACATGCATTGCAGAAATATTTCTATTAATTTTAGAAAATATTGATAGAGCTTTTCAAACTTACAAAGTCAAATTTACATCTTTCCAACATAGCACATTTCAAGATACCTCAAATATGAGTATAATATAGTTTGACCTCAGAAGTTATCTTGAAACCCTTGCTACTAGAAAACTCTTCAAACGGACTTGTGAGTTCTGTCACTTTAGTTCATAGTCCCCAACATAGTAGCTCCTACGCAGACTATCAAAATCATGACAGAAAGACACAGAGCTCACATAGGAGGGAGATCAGAAGATAAAGGATAACTAAGAATCTAAGATTCGATGCATCAAATTAGTTCCCCCAAGCTTTATTTATAGACTTTCTCTAGACTTCGGGCCAACAAAATGTGCAAGAATCGTCTTAAATGGCCGAAAAACTCTTTTAGTACTGGCTAGAAATATTTTCCGTAAATGCTTTACTTTCCAATAGATTCCTTAGAATGTGGGTCAAATTGAACCAAACATCCGAGAAATGCTCCCAATTCTAAGGATTTGCATGAAAATAAAATCATATGGAGAATATATTAGTCATGATCATAAAACAACCTCATATTATATTGTTGGGAATAGCCTCCACCAGTTTCCTAAGCTTTGAATAAAGATTATGCACTATGATGGTTCATCCTTGGAATGATTATGAAGAGATTCTCGTTTTTACAAGCCATTAGAGATGTTGAGTTGCATACATTGACAAGATCATGTCATCGGTAATTATGTTAGATTAATAGAGATAACAGATTTCTCTGAAGGAAATATCTTTGGATGTGCATTCTATCTTTAAGCATGTTGGGTCCACTGCGCTTTTCTTGATGAAGTCTCTCCACCAATCTAATAGCCAAACAGGATATAATCCCCTCATACTAGTACATACACTTCTGAATTTCAATAATGTGAAATATGTCTTATTCCTATTCTCTTTCCTGAGATAATTCCACCATGCCTTTTTGTATTCACTGTAATTCATGTATGTTCCGAAGAACTTCTGTGTGGGATCTTGATCTCAAAAGAGAGCATAGGAGAGGGGTCTGTTAAGTGAAAAATATTGATGAAATAATTGTGTATTATTACTAAACTATTGCCAAACAAAGTTTATATATTTGAAGGTGTAGCATAAAGTTGAAGTAACATCATTTGCAACTCTGGTCGATCTGTGATAAATCATGTCTGGAATGTTTGCAGTATAAAATGAGATTCTTATGAGTTCTGGCTCATAGTTTGGTATGAGATGAATTGGCTACAAATTCATATCAAGAACTTCAGTTCTTCTGAGTTGTCATGTACGTTTCCATAATTGGGCATACACTTCCCAATCTTCATTTTCTGGGATATTCCTTAGTTGTTCACCTCGATTTTTCCACTCAGTAACAATGACTAGAAAATGCCTTTTTTCATTTGATTTTTCTTTTTTTGTTACCATGTTCGCTTGTCCTTTCTCACTTGTTCCCTCGTTGGCTTGAAGGTTTTTTCTACTGAGAAAATAAGAGATAGAATTTTTAGATCCTTTGATATGTTCAATATCAAAATAAAAATTTGCAAATAGAGATTTCCATATTTCATGTTTTTCTTCACTTGCTTTAGTGATTTTCTTATGTAACACCTTGTTCATTGTAGCATCATCAGTTCTGAGCATAATTTTTTTTTATTCATGAAATAGATTTCATACTTATTGATTACATTCATGGATGCCTTTATTTCTTTGTCAATTGTTGCATAGTTTTTTTTTTATCAACTCAGGTCCTTGAAGAAAATTGTATGATTTCTTCATGTGTATTTGATATGCCTACATTAACTTGTTTAAGAATTTATCACCATCCTTGGTCACTGACATGAGACTCGACAATTTTAAAGAGTTCATCACTTGCAACATGCATTACTCGCAAGTTCCTGACTTTATATTTTATCTTTCTCACAATCTTAGTGTGTGCTTCAATCCAAGAGATAGGATCCTTTTTTAGCCTGTCATTCAAAATTTTTCTATATTTAGCACAATCTTTATAAAATTGAATGACATTGTTCAAGCTTCCTAGAAAGCATTGGAGTTGGGTCTTATCAGTTATTTTTTCTAGAAATGTTCCTGCAATTTTCACTGTGTGGGTCTGAAGAGTGATTTGGCCATTTTAAATTGTGTGACTAAGAAATTTGACAGAGGTTTTAAAGAGCTCCATTTTCTTTTTAGAAATAACTAGACCAGATCGTTTGATGACCTTTAAAACCATCTCCAAATGCTTTAAATGCTAGTGTATGGAATATGAGAATACTAATATATCATCTATATAGATGATTAGCGAGTCAAAATATTACTTTAAAGTATCATATATAACCCTTTGAAATTTTTCTGAAGTATTCTTAAGGTTGAAGGGCATAACATTCCATTCATACTGACCTTCAGGAGCACTAAATGTAGTTTTGAATTTGTCTTCCTCTTTTATAGCCACTTGCCAAAATCCATATTTTAAATCAAACTTTGAGAATATCTTTGCATTTGTTATTTTATTGACCAGAATGGACTTGTGGGGTATAGGATAAGTATCATCGGCTAGGAATGAATTTTAAGTAGTGTATTTTACTACCATTCTTGGGACTCCTCGAATCTTGTTTGAATGCTTATTAACATAGAAACCATAGCAATTCCATGGGATAATGGATTCTCTCATTAATCCTTTTTCCAATAATCCTTGGATTTCTATAGAACACAATTTCTGATATTTACCATTCATAGGTATTGTTATGATTCTACAAGGTTTTCCCTCATAGCTATCTTTGTATGTAAATTCAACAAAATGCGTTTTTCTTTCCCAAAATGTAGTTGGGAGTTCTAAGCATACCTCATATTCAAATTTGTTTTGAACTTGACTAATCATGTCTTGAATCTTTAGTTCCTTGAGTTGTTGATCAATCCTTTGGTTACTCTTCATTTACTGGAGTTCTTGAATCTTTTTCTCTTTCTCTATAAGAGTCTGATACATTTGAACCATTGTGGACAACTTAGGGACTGATACAAATGGGAGTACAAATTTTCTTCTTTCTATTGTAATAAAGTATCCATATTTTCCATTTGGTAATTTTTCAGAACCATGTGGTTTAACGACAACCAAAAATGTAGTACCTGAAAGACAGTGTCTTGGAATTTATGCAAGTGAAAACTTCAGATTCAAGCAGTAAGGTCCAAAACATAACTTGACCCTTTCAACTTCATATTCTATATTTAGGGTTTGATTACCTATCCCAATTGCTACATTGTTATTTTTTAACCAATAACAAGAAGGAATATAATCTTTATTTAGGATGTTAAAATTTGATCTTGAATCGATCAATGATTTCAAATTAAATATTTCACCTTGAATATTCTGCTTAATCATCACATGATATTGTTGATGCTAGAATTTAAACCTTTGATATATTTTTTTTCAAATGTACTAATGTTGGCATTTTCATTCTGAGGTATTTCTTCTAGGGAAGGCGTGAAATGAAGGGCCTGGATTTGTTGTTGTAACCCTTTTATTTCTTGTTTAGCCCATGAATCAACTTTGTATTCATCCTCAATTTCTGATTATTTTTCAATCTTTTCCATTGTTTGCTTTATTTCTTCAACTTCCTTCTTAAGAATATTTATTTATTTTCCCAAATCATTTATAGTCGAAGGTCTCATCTTATCATTCTGGTTTTTTTCTATTAAATTACTTGGTATTCCTTTTGAAATAATAATCTATGAACAATGGATTCATACATGATCTTTTGGTTGTTGTTGGTTGTTGAGCTTTTACCATTGTTTTTAGAAATGAATCTAAACGTGCAGCCTTCATTTATCCTTCTGGAAATGCCTTGATTTGTTCCAACATCTGAGCATCTCCATCAAACTGATTTTGAGCCATACATATTTTAGGTTCTGGTTCATCTTCATCTTCTTCTTCTTCATCTTTTTTTTCTTCATAAATTGAAGACTATGTCGAGAAACACAAAACTTTGGATCTTTACAACTACAATCATTTGCTATAAGTAACATTTCTTCATCAGATGATTCACTAGAGAAATATTCAAATTCAAAAGTGTTAGTAGACTAAAAACATCCTTCTTGAATCATATGAAATTCTTCCCACTTCGAAAAAGGATGACGTGGGAATTGAATTGTATCATGGTGACTTGAGTCACATATGTTGCAACAAATTGACAATATTTTCCTATAAGTCTCAGCCTTTTGTATTTCCTTTTGTTGTGATATATTACCTTTATTTTTTTTTATTGTTCTCCTTCTGGACATATATTAGCCAAGTGTATTGGTTGTCCACATAACCAACAGGTTAGGTTGGCCTTACTTTATTGTTTGGAAGATTGCATATTGATGTCTTTTGGGGAGTAATAATGAGACTTTGAGTATTCCCTATAATGACATATTTTCCTCTTATCTTTTGGGTAAGACTCGGGCTTTCCCTTTTCATATTTTTGGAATCTTTGTCTAATGGCTTTCTTTTCCCTTTTCTTTCTTCTAATTCGTTCATCTAGTGCCATATCATATTTTTCAGAGATAGATCTACTATCTGGTAATTTTGATAGCTTTTGTATCGACTTTGTATCCTTCATGTTAGCACACAATCCTACTAGGGCATAGGTAATGATTGTGTAAATTTATCCCCAAGTATAAATCTGATAAGGTTGAAAAAAATATATTTGTACTTTTAAATATTCAAAAAATTTGTTGGGGAGAGTAACAATATATACTTGCTTCCAGAGAATGTTTTTGCTATCTTTTACCTCATATATCCTTTGGGTCCATTCTCTATGAAAATAATCATAATTGGACATTCTCTTACATTTCATTCCCATTAGAATTATGGCATGTTTATCAGAGAGTTATTGTTTTGTTCAACGCCAACGACCAACAATGAATGTATTTAATGCACCTATCATATTATTTTCTTCTTGGACATCTTTTTTAAGAACTATATCCAGATTTTCATCTTTAACTTGTTTATTTCCCATTTTCTCAACTAGGGCGGGTGAAGACTCTATTTCCCACCATTTAGCCAAAGTTCCTGTAAAACATTGTATAATACACTTACATGCTTCTATTTCACTTTTCCCTTTCATGCACATGACTCTGTAGGAAACATATAGTTTGTCTATAACTTAACGAATTTGGTCTGTGGTCATACTATCTATGTTCCATTCAGGGAAATTTTCATCTGTAAATGTTTGTGCCTCTGGTAGCTTGCCTTTTCCATAAAGTTTTGGAGATGGATTCCTAGTTGTGTTCCACGGTAGCAGGAAGAATATGAGATTGTGTAACCAAAAGATGAGATGAGGATGATTCTTCTTGTTTTGGGGGAAAATGGACTGGAAACATTTTCTTCAAATCAGTTTCTTTGGGAATGTAGACTATAGAGTTTACTGATGATACCTTTTTTGGAAATAAGTAAGAACTAGGAATTGGTTTATCGAGAATATTTCCATATTTTTATGATACTTCAATGATAGATTCACCTATGTTCTTAAAATTTTCACTTAATCCTTCCATTAGTTTTTCATGGTCTATTTTTGAAGATTTGTTTTCACTTTCTAAAGTGTTTTTTATTTTAGATACTTGGGAATTGACAGAGTTTATAGTGGAAGTTGATCTACTTTCTTATTTCTAGCATAGTCATTGGCTACAAATGTATGTGTTGCCATAACTCTTAGAGAAGTATTTTTCAATCTTAACTGTTCAAACATACCTTGGAGTCTTTTTTCTTAATTTTTTTGTTGGGATTCTTCCTCGTGAATCATGAGGGGAGTATCCTTCGTTTGTTTTTCTATTTATCCTATAATGATTCCTTTAAAAGGGAGAAAAGGGAAATCTATCTCATTTGTTTTTCCATGTAAGGAGTTCCATTTGTGTTTGGAAATGACACTTTATTTGGCATACATAATTTGAATTGATTCCTTTAGGGAAATTCTATACCATTCAAGAAAGGATATCCACAAATCCTTTTTTGTCATGTATTTTTGTCATTGCTCAGATAAATATTTCTTTATTTCTCGAGAAGTAGTGGCATTAAATTATTTGTATTGTGGATGAGTAAAAAGATCCCGATTTAACATTCTCTTAGTCCATTCTATGTTTACTCTTCTTCCAGGACATCCATTCATAAGGGAAAATAATTTGTGCATCTCTCAAACTGATGGTTTTTGTAGTTATGTGGGTAATGGATTTTCAAATCTCCAGGATTGAATTATTGCATATGTTTGTTTAATATACCCTAATCCATATATTGGAGTTCCTTATGGTCTACAATAGCTAAATATTTCTCTGATTCTAGGATCATCTGTTTCTAGCTCAGGAATATGATGCATCATTAAGACATGGATTTCATGTGGAAAATCTATGTATGTTGTATCATAACACTTTGGATGAGGACACATTTCTTTTGAGATCGAGGCAAGAGGATAATCATTTCTGGGATTATGTTTTTTATGTATAGGAGAACATACTTGAGGTTGGGTATTAACCATCTTAAGTCATAGAGGACATTATCTTGGAAGAATAGAAGGTGGTGCCATCTAGAGGGGTTCATGAGTACAAATGGGTGGATCTATGCATTCAAATTTTGGAGACGGAAAAGAATATGTAGATGGAAAGTTTAAAAATACTTCACCATGTTGGTTTTTCTGAGAGTACTGGCTAGAAACAAGAGCATAACATAAACAGAATTGGAAGAGACCTGGAATGGGTGGCCATTGGAAAATGGGAGTGTGAGAACATTCAAGTCTCGTTGTATGTGATGCAAGATATGATGACTTAAAAGAGACAAACCTTCTTGGAGGAAAGTTAATAACTGCTTGAGTATGATGTTCTTCAATATCTGCAGTATTGAGAGTAATTTAGAGTGAGGGATTAGGAGCATGTACTACCCATTCAGTAGGAAAATCTAATTGTTCCCATGAAATGGATTGGGGAACAAGTTTGGCATTGTCTGTAGAGGTATATACTAAGGTATAACTCTCAGAATATCTATCAGGTGCATGCAAAACTATTGGAAAGAGAGTTTATATCTTAGTGCGAACTTATGATGGATTGCAATATTTTTAGAACTAGGATTCATATCATATCCTTTAGTGAGAATATTGACTTGCAATATATCTTTGAGGTTTGGGTTAGTGATAGAAACTTTGAAATTTGGATGACAGTCAAACCAGATAGGGCCTCTGGCAAGATCACCTTGTACCCTTCCTATTAGAGGATGGATAAATTTGTTGAAACGATTATCAGGCACAACAATAAGAGTGAATACAGGTATAATGGATCTGTGCAGAGGTTCAATGCCTATTCTTATACATCTGAGATGCAGGAAGTTTGCTCTGGATTTTTTGTCTTCAATACAATGATCACATGCATTCGCTTGGACTTCAAAGACTGTTTCAAAGATTTTTAATTGAGAAGATACACGTAGTTAAAACATAGGCATATCATCATAAATCTATTTAGCAGATAACTTAGGAAGTTGGCACCTAGGGAGAGGATTTTCTAGTTTATATACTTTATTGAAATGATTCACATCATACATTCTCATTGAACCAAACATATGCAAACTAACTGATATTTCATTTTAAGCATTATAACTTTCTTCTACTCTTTCTATTTCATTTCTTTATAAGAAGATAATTTTAAAAATTAACCTAATTTAACCTAAACTTTAAAAACTATAAATAAGTTAACAATACTAATGAATGAGGAATTAAGTAATTAACAATACTAATAATTAAAATAGGCTTAGTATTGTATATACCGTGCTCAAATCCTTAGAAATGTTGAAGGCTTTCTTTAACGAACTAAATTTTGAGAAGTGAATATAATATTCGATCTCGTCATGTTCTATCTAGCGTATATTACACTATAAAAGTGCCTTATGGTATCCTTTATATCTATCTGTTTCTCATTAGTTCTAGTTAATAGTATCTAGATACATAACTCTAAGTTTATTATGCATGGAAAAGGAAAAAAAAAACATATATGTGTGCATTTTAGGATTGCTTTAACTATTTAGTATCTAGTAGTAAAGATTAGTAGTTATTTTAAACACTATCATTATGCAGTAAGACATATTGGGAGACCAACACGTACTCGAGAGCTTGTCAATGAGGTAAGAGTGGAGAGATTGTTAATGGGGAAAGAGTTTAACCCATGCCCGATTAGTTTGAATGTTACTTTGTAGTGTCTCACTAATTTACATTGCAACCTTTCCAAATGATTGCTATGACATAATATCTTGTTGCATGTAACATAGAGGATAAAATTTATTTCGTAAAACGGATGTAAAATAAATCCATGAAGAGAGAGTGTTACTAAAAATTTTAAGATATTGTTTTTTCCTTCTTTCTCACCATACAAGGGCGGTTCCTCCCATCTTGAGACTAGCAAGTTGGGTCATAGTCTCCTCATCTATGATTTTTTGTATCCTGCAATACACTTCAATTTGTCTTATCCAATTATCTAACTTTTCCGCAGTTAGTTCTCCATCATACAAAGGCAACTCAAACTTAACATCAATTTTTAACAAAGTCATATTATACTTATGCTTATGTGTTTTTTTTTTCTATGGTAGATGTTGTAGAATGAGAACTGGCATTTGAAGTAGAACTTGAAGAAGAAAGAGAAGATGGTGGTGAAGGTGGTTTAGGAGGAGGCTTTGAAGATTCTCCTTTCCCTTCACTTTTTTCCTTCATTAAAATTTCTCCCAAAACCAGCTTCTTTCTCTCCAATAAATCATCATATAACACTTTGACCATTTCTGACATGGAGAAAAATGCATCTTTGAGCTTCTTGGTTCGTGGAGAAGTTTATCCTTTTGAAGCCATTATTTTCTTCCTCAAAACTCGTTCTATCTCATAAATGAATTTAGCCAATGATCCTTATCCTATCTGAGATTTGGATCTTTTGAGCATCCAATCCTGCACTTGTTAAACCTTCCAAAACAACCAAAAGCTCTGATACCAAAATACTTGATCCAAAAATGGAAAGGAATTAATAACAAAATGACATTTATAAGATGCTCATCAATGATTAAAGAGTTTAGTTATCAATAACCATGCTGAAATTAAGAGAAGATAACAACAATAAGAAAGAGACAAAGAAAACAAGAACTTGATAACAGAGTTCACCAATATGTGGCTACATCTTTGGGCCCGCTTCCAAGTGGAGGACCTCTTTATTGATCTTTAAATTCTCAAGTTCTCTTTACAATGGCTCCTTGATGTTAAAAAAATTATTTTGATCTTCTATACAAGACCTCCTTGTGCAGATGCACACATGCCTCAACAATATCCTCTCAAAACATGACAAAATGCCCCTCAAAACATGAGAAATGGGACACGACATAGGCAATATGATTGTATGATGTCTGTGACACTTGTAATGCTTGTAATGACAAAAATAGGTCATCATTGAAATGAGTAATTTTGATGTGTAACATATTTCCCCCCAAAGTGCAAAGTTAGAAGACGTGATGACTGAAGTACTTTGTAGACTTTTTCGAGCAAGGGTATGGACTCGGAGAACCTGGTAGAATCTGCACACAACTATCAAACAAATATTATGATATGTTTCAAACACAAGGAAGGCATACCTATGCTTGCATGATAAATACTTGCAAGGTATGGCCGCCATGAAATACACTACGGATCCATAATTGTATTAACAAAAAGGTATAGACACCCAAGATACAATGTGGATCTATACTTCCATGACATGAACTGATTGTAGCCATGAAAAATACACAGTGGATCTACGATACGACAAGACATAGCCACTAACCAATAAAAAGTGGATCTATGTGACATTATATGTGTCAATGTTCAAGAGAAACTTCGTCGCAACCTGGACAAAGTATATATCAGAGTGATCACTCAACCCAAGGTCTTCTTAACGATCCTGATGAGGTACGAGTCTAACCATGTGAATAGATGTCTTGATGTTGAACATGGAAGAAACCACTTGATTATCGGTCAATGAGGTAAACCGTTAACAAGTGTGAGGGAAATCACCATTGATATCAATGATTTCGAAGGTACCCTAGTACATTCCATCGAATGTGAATAGATGAGCTAGACTCAAACATTTGTGGAATCATCTGATTAGGGGTTCAATCATGTAAACCCACTGTCAGAAGTGAGGAGGCCTCCCACTGAGGCATGCAGGTCCCAATGTACTAACTGGTTTCTAAGTCTAGTTCCTGGATGATGTGTCAAAGTCAACAAGAATAGACTCGTCGCAGGAGGGCCTTGATGTATCCCCCATCAACGACATGAAACTGACACAGAGATGTAAATTGGTAGATCAAATGAACATGGACTGACACGGGTATTGAAACAGGATATTTGTGATGGTTGAGTCTTGAGGTAGATACTTCCCTTGAACACTAAGGAACAAGAACTGAAATGTGACATGGAAAAAACATGATGATGTAATGGACAATGTGACTTTCGTTAGGTGACCCAAAGGAGTAAAGAAACTTAGAGGATTGGTTCAGTGCAGAGGTTTAGCAGATTAAAATGTACGCAAAGAAAAAGTGGCATGTTCAAGGTCGACTGTAAGAGTGACTGGTGATGTTTTCAAAAATTGTTTGGCTTGCTTCCTTCAAAGAGGACCGGTGACAGCCAAAAATTGTTTGGCTTGTTTCCCTTCAAATCCCCTTAATCCTCGCATAGACGAGTACTTCCTTTTAATTTAATGAGCTCAAGGAGGGTAGCACATGATCGATATAAATCACCTCGGTAAGTCCCTCTTCCTTTGTTTAACAAACTAGAAGAAGTAAGGGTTCGGTTCCGTATGGGCCCTTCAATGTATGATTGTTTAACGAGTCCAGAGAAGGTAAACTCGGTGATTTTTCATGTTTAGAGAGTCTGGAAAAAACTTAAAGACGACTCCAAGTTTGTCCTTTTTCATAATGTTACTCTCGCGAGGCCGAAAAAGAGATAAATTATCACTTGAAAGACTCCCTTTCAAACCTTTTAACGAGTGGGAAAGGAAGCAAGATCACTCGGCAATATTTTCATGTTTAGAGAGTCTGAAAAGAGCTTAAAGACGAATCTAGGGGGTTCCTTTTTTGTGTATCCATGCGAGTCTGAAAAAGAGATAAAAGTTTACTCGATGCATTCTCGTTCTTTTTCGAGCGTGAGAGTGAATGAAGATCATGCTTGTTAATGTGACAAGATAAAAATCGAAAAAAAATTCTCCAAAACTTGAAAATAATGATGAAACTGCACACTAGGGTATTAATAATGCCTCCAAAATATTTCTCAAAACCCAAAATAACTATGTTTCAGAAAAAATGAAATTTTATAATAGTAAAATAGGGTAAAAATGTCTTTTACCAATTCATTTGTGCAAAGATTTTTAACAGTGGAGAAATTGAGCTTTGGAGGGTGATTCTTGCATTCATCAGTGCCGGAGCTATGATCATCTATTTTTGTCGTTGTCTAGATCAGGTTGGTCCTCTTTTTCTTTCCTTCAATTTGGGTGGTTTACATTTTAGTTTTGTGTAATAATTAGGCTTTAAAAATAATTCCCTGGGATGTCTTGAGTGCCAAAAAGGGCTTGGAGCTCCACTATAATGATAGGGGGAGTTCTTCCTGATTTTCCAGTGCTCTTACAAGCCTAGTGTAAGTGTTCTAGCGCTTTGTTGAAGGAGTGAAGGAGGCGTTTCCCAAAAAGCACAAAAATGCCCAAAACCTCAACGCTCTTCTAAAAGGTTAGGGGGAGCACTTTGCAAAAATGAGAATGCCCTGGTGAGCCCTTTATAGGAGCGTTGGTGCTCTGATGGGAGATTAAATGGAGAGTTGGCATCATAAAAAAGAAAAAAATGTTTTTTTAAGTTTTTATTGCCCAAAATTGTATCAATGAACATGACTAATGATCTTTGATTGATGATTATTGTAGGTAAATTCGATGAAATTCATGATCGAGTGGAAAGAAAGAGAGCATGAGCTCAATGATGTGGTTTCCTTTCAAAGTCCCCAATCAAGGGCCCATCGAGGAACTGTGGTCTCCTCAAGTTATTTAATATGCAAACGATGAACAAGGAAGTTCTTCTTCTTGAGTACATGATCGGGTTATGGAACACTATGGAGCAGGCATTCCAAATTGGGACACAACTGCTTAAGATGGAGTTGGAGGATGTGTATTTCCTGACGGGCCTTTCAAAGAGAGGGGATCCTTTTATCTTATCTGGACAGAGGGCACTTCCTGTGCCGGTAGAAGAGTACTTGGCAAATCATTGTGTCCCAGGATCGAGATTGGTTGGAGGTAGAATTGTAGTTTGGATATGGTTTGTTTCTGGTTTCGTTCTTCCTAGAACACATTCCTCATATGAAACCACAGATTTCTCTTGTAGTACGACCGATAGGTGAACCACGTATGGAACGTTGGACAAGTCTGTCTCAGAGGCTGGGAACAGAGTCAAAGTTCAGATTTACAGGCAACTTATTTTCTTGGCTGAGACGCCAATTGATCATTATAGAGGACTTCCCATATGCCGGAGTGGACTTCCGCAGGAGTATGGACCTACTTCTTCTAGGTGGAATGGACTGGGATGCATTAGGTGAGAAATCAAACCAATCTTGTTAAGTTTTTTTGTTTTTTTTTTAAGTTTATATTATTTTTGGGGGTACTTAGAAGATTTTTTAGCAGATGTATCATTTCATTGTGCAGATAGGAGAGAAACACATGCGGCAGAGATCCCACCACTGGGGAGCTGCGAAGATGCTCAGATAGAAGTAGATCATGAGGTAGTGGAAGGGGGTCTCCGGGAGGTTTATAAAAACCTTTGTGGTCTCACGATGGGTGTCCCTCCTCTTAGGAGGTAGGGCATACCCTTGCACTTGTAGAGACACATAGTGGGAGTCCCTGAGGGTATTAAATCCTTACTTATACAAGTAGCCCATGGGGTAGTGTGCTTCTCAGAGAACAATGTGATGCAGGAGGACTAAGACCTCTCTGAGGTTTTTTGTATAGTCTGTATGACGATGTTATGGGCATGAGGACCCAACATTTTTCCCATCTATGTACTTTTTGATGTAATCAAACATTTTCTGTCACTCCGTATATATATACATATCTGAGTTTTTTATGATACCAAATCATGTTTTCAAATAATGATGTCTTTTAGTGATGTGTTTAATTTACATGTGATGTATGATTTATTTCCTTTTTGAAACCTCATTTATGTGCGAGATGTTGATCCATGATGTGATTGGCTAACGAATCCAAAGTTGTATTAAGTCCTCTTGGTATGTGTCTGTATTCGATAAAATCAAACATTCTTTCAAGACAACGAACTCATATATGGAGACGTAATAGGATAGGATTGTAAATAGTGTAGATTTGATTAAGTTGACAGACCACAAGTTGAGATTCTAGGTTAATGATCATATGAGATATACCTAGGGAGGAGTCTTCAGTTAAAATTCCAATGAGAGAATGATATTCTGCCATGTTGTTAGTTTCCTATCCTAAGAAAATACCTCCTGAACTCACCAACTCGTCAGAGTGGTAAATGACCCAAGCTACAGAAGCAATTTTTTGGGTGTGTCGACTAGCGCCATCCGCAAACCTGACAAAGATAGGAAAAGAAGATGTCATTTGTGCACACAAACACAAGACACAGTATGAGTGGCTAAGACAAAACTCGTGCACGCAAGAGAAAAAGACACACCAAACTAAAAATACATTAGTGTACAAAGCACACATGCTATATGTTCTATGCATAGTACTTCTTAAGGTAAAGCCCATTTCAGGGCTCACCTCGGGAGACTCCATCGTAGTCAGCTAGATTGTAGGTGCCTCTATGTAAAACATGTTTCACGATGTAAGTACCATGCCACAGAGGTTCTAAATTTCATGTCCCTAACTTATCATGAGCCTGTTCATAAACGAGGACTAGGTCTCCTTCTACAAAAGTATGAGGGTGGACATATTTTTCATATTGATTCTTGATTCACTTTTGATACGTATCATTAATGAGAGAGGCATCACGACATGCTTCATCCAACCTGGTTAGGTGTAAGAAGTGTTCTTCTTCGGTAGAAGTGTGAGGCAGGAGTTCTACCTTGAGTTTCTTCTCACTTGATTGGTAAAACAAATTCTATGCCATATAATAATTGGAAACGAGTGAATCCAGTAGCAGTTTTTACTAAAGTACGGTAAGCCCAGACAGTAGAGAAAAATTGTAGGTGCCAAGATGTCTTGTTTTCCCCTACCATACGTTGAATCATGGTTTTCAGGACCTTGTTTATGGTTTCAACTTGTTCATTTGCTTGAGGATAGTACGGGGATGAGTTATCATGGAGAAAGCCCAACTTGGCATGCAAATCACTCATTATCGGGTTTTTAAAGTGTGAACCATGATCAGTGACAATGTCTTGTGGAACACCAAAATGAGTGATGATGTGTTTGAAGAAGAAAAGAGCTGCAATACAACCATCATTCAGAAAGGTAGGCATAGCCTCAACCCATTGTGTGAAGTAATTGATGGCGATGATGAGGTAACCATGCTCCCTAGCTGAGGTAGGCTTACACTACATGAAATCAATGCCCCATTTGGAAAAGGGGAAGATGGAAATAATGGGATGTAGCGGAGAGGGGTGGGTGTGTGCCCTTTTGTGAAAAACTTGGCAGGGTGGGCATTTTTTTACTGCCTCAATACAATCTTTGAAAATAGAGGGCCAAAAGTAGCTAGCACGTAAGATTTTATGAGTTGTAGCCATCCCAGAAAGATGACTGCCACATGATCCAAGGTGACAGTCATTAAGGATGCGTTCAGCCTCTTCATGAGTCAAACATCTTCATAGGATAATATCAATACCACAACAATACAAAGTGTTGTCAAGGATAAGGTAACAATGAGAATGGTGATGAATATATCGATGTTCTTCATGAGAGATATCAGACTGAAAACATTGGGTCTTGAGATAAAGAAGGATATCTCCATACCAAGGATCAGACATGCTTATGAGGAACAAAGTTTCATCAGGGAGAGAATCTTGAGGCTTAGTATCTTCATCAGCATGGGGAAGATCAAAGATGAGCTCCGCAAACACCAAGGATTTTTTAGCTTTGGGAAACTCGAGATCGAATTCCTAAAGGATGACGATCCATTTGGAATAGTTGTCCCCAAGAACATGACGTGTCAGAATGTGATACATGGGGTTAGAGTCCGCGATAAATTTTGTGGTGCGTAGAAAAATGTAATGATGAAATCTCTGGACATCGATGATGGCTGCCAGAGCCAACTTCTCAACATATGAATATCGGAGCTATAGACCAGAGAGACTTTTGATCAAATAATATATCACATTTTCTTCACCGTTAGGGTCCTCTTGAACTAACACCATATCAATAGTGGAAGTAGAGGTTGCTAAGTAAAGGATATATTCCTTCGTATAATTCGAGGGATGCAACAGAGGTGCGTTGGTCACTGCGTGCTTAAGAGCAACAAAAGATTGTTGAGCAGTGTCATCCCAGATGAAAGGAGTGTCTTTCTGCAACAATTGCATAAATCCTTTGGTAATATCAGCTTAGTTACAAATGAAATGGCGTAGAAAGTTCTCTTTCCCCTGCAAACTTTGGAGTTGTGTCAAATTATTAGGTGGGGGTAAAGCGAGGATAGCCTTAATTGTTAAGGGATCCACCAAAATCATGTCCTTGGATACAATGAAGCCAAGGATTCGACCCGATTCGACATCAAAGATACACTTGTGTGGGTTCAAACGAATGTGGTAGAACCGACATCGAAGAAAAATAACACGTAGATGACCAAAATGGTCTGATCGATCGGATGAATGGGCAGGTAAATCGTCCAGGTAAGGTTCCGCAATATTTTTGATATCGTGCAAAGCATATAACATGGCCCACTGGAATGTAGCACCAGTGTTTTTTAGGCCAAACACAAGACACAGTATGAGTGGCTAAGACAAAACGCGTGCACGCAAGAGAAAAAGACACACCAAACTAAAAATACATTACTGTACAAAGCACGTATGCTATATGTTCTATGCATATTACTTCTTAAGGTAAAGCCTGTTTCGGGGCTCACCCAGGAAATTCCATCTTAGTCAGCTAGCTTGTAGGTGCCTCTATGTAAAACGTGTTTCATAATGTAAGTACCATGCCACAGAGGTTCTAAATTTACTGTCCCTAACTTATCATGAGCCTGGTCATAAACGAGGACTAGGTATCCTTCTGCAAAAGTATGAGGGTGGAAAGATTTGTCGTATTGATTCTTGATTCTCTTTTGATACATCTCATTAATGAGAGAGGCATCATGACGTGTTTCATCCAACCTGGTCAGGTGTAAGAAGTTTTCTTCTTCGGGAGAAGTGTGAGGCATGAGTTCTACTTTGAGTTTCAACGAGGGAATTTCGCACTCGATTGGTAAAACAAATTCTATGCCATATAATAACTGGAAAGGAGTGAATCTAGTAGCAATTTTTACTGAAGTACGGTAAGCCTAGAGAGTGGAGAAAATTTGTAGGTGTGAATATGGCTTGTTTTCCCCTACCATACATTGAATCATGGTTTTCAGGACCTTGTTCATGGCTTCAACTTATCCATTTTCTTGAGGATAGTACGGGGATGAGTTCTCATGGAGAAAACCCAACTTGGCATGCAAATCACTCATCATCTATTTTTTAAAGTGTGAACCATGATCAGTGAAAATGGCTTGTGGAAAACCAAAACGAGTGATGATGTGGTTGAAGAATAAAAGAACTCCAGTATGACCATCATTCAGAAAGATAGGCATAGCCTCAACCCATTTTGTGAAGTAATCGATGGCGATGATGATGTAACCATGCCCCCCAGCTGAGGTAGGCTTACACTACATGAAATCAATGCCCCGTTTGGCAAAGGGGCCGATAGAAATAATGGGATGCAGCGGAGCAGGGTGGGTACGTGCCTTTTTGTGAAAAACTTGGCAGGGTGGGCATTTTTTTACTGCCTCAATACAATATTTGAAAATAGAGGGCCAAAAGTAGTCGGCATGTAAGATTTTCTGAGTTGTAGCCATCCCAAAAAGATGACCGCCACACGATCCAAGGTGACGGTCATTAAGGACGCGTTCAACCTCTTCATGAGTCAAACATCATCACAGGATAATATTAATACCACAACGATACAAAGTGTTGTCAAGGATAAGGTAAAAACAAGAATGGTGATGAATACGTTGACGTTCTTCATGAGAGATATTGGACTGAAAACATTGGGTCTTGAGATAAAGGAGGATATATCCATACCAAGGATCGAACGTGATGATGAGGAACACAGTTTCATCAGGGAGAGAATCTTTGGTCTCAGTATCTTCATCAGCATGGGGAAGATCGGAGATGAGCTCGACAAACACCAAGTATTTTTTATCTTTGGACTTAGAAACTAGAGATCGAATTCCTGAAGGATGATGATCCATTTGGAATATTTTCCCCCAAGAACTTGACGTGTCAGAATGTGATACATGGGGTTAGAGTCCGCGATAAATTTTTTGGTGCGTAGCAAAATTTAATGATGAAATTTTTGGACATCAATGATGGTTTCCAGAGCCAACTTCTCAACATGTGAATATCGAAGCTCTAGACTAGATAGACTTTTGATCAAATAATATATCACATTTTCTTCACTGTTAGGGTCCTCTTGAACTAACACCATATCAATAGTGGAAGAAGAGGCTGCTAAGTAAAGGATATATTCCTTTGTATAATTCGGGGGATGCAACAGAGGTGCGTTGGTCACTGCATGTTTAAGAGAAATAAAATATTGTTGAGCAACATCATCCCAGACGAATGGAGTGTCTTTCTGCAACAATCACATGAATCCTTTGGTAATGTTAGCTTAGTTACAAATGAAACGACGTAGAAAGTTCACTTTCCCATGCAAACTTTGGATTTGTGTCAACTTATTAGGTGGGGGTAAAGCGAGGATAACCTTAATTGTTAAGGGATCCACCTGAATCATGTCCTTGGACACAACAAAGTGAAGGAGTTGACCCGATTCGACATCAAAGATACACTTGTGTGGTTTCAAACAAATGCAGTAGAACCGGAATTGAAGAAAAATAACACGTAGATGACCAAAATGGTCTGATCGATCAAATAAATGGGTAGGTAAATCATCCAGGTAAGGTTCCGCAATATTTTTGATATCATGGAAAGTATATGACATGGCCCGCTGGAATGTAGCACTAGCTTTTTTTAGGCCAAACGGTAGTTTTCGATAGGAAAACGTTCCCCATGGCAAGATGAAGGTTGTCTTATGTTGATCAATGAGTAAAATGTCAATCTGGTTGTACCCTGAGAAACCATCCATGAAAGAGAAAATCACACTACCTACACAATTATCAATGATATGGTCGATGAAGGGCGTATGGTAGTTGTCTTTCAGACAAGCCTTATTGAGGTCCCTATAATAAATGCAGATACGAATGGTCCCTTTCTTCTTAGTGACTAGAACAATATTCAAAACCCATTCCGTCAAAGGGACAGGATAGATGAAGCTAGATTTCAATAATTTATCAAATTCTTCCTTAATAGCCATGGTTTTCTTAGGATGGACCAGGCAGAGTTACCTGGGTAAGTTTTAATCTCATGCACAACGATCAAAGGATCAATCCCTGGCATTTATTCGTAGCTCCAAGAGAATACATCGTGTAATTGTTTAAATAAAGTGGTATAAGAAACCACTTCCTCGGGAAAACAATTATCACTGAGATTAATATTTTCCATGACACCTTCCTTGATCAAAATTTCAATAATGACCATAGAGGTAATGTTGCCTAAATTCCCCTCAGAAATAATATCTTGTCTAAGTATGGGTGATTGTGGAAAGTCGACAACATCGGGGGGGAAGATAGAATGTATATCTTCATGTATTTCTTCAAGAGGGGGAAGAAAAGAGGATTGATGATGGTTATCATCCCAAGCTACATCGTCAATGCTAAGCATTTCCATAATAGATTCGTAGGACGAAAATATTTGAGACATGTAGTCAAAGTAAGATGTCAAGGAATTCAACCAAGTGCATCGAACTCTACAGTACTAGGTACAATCTAGGGATCAGATGATTCCAAAGACTGATAAGTCATATTCGAAATCATATTGACTGTGGCAATATGATGTGTGGTAGGAGGGAGTGGTGCAGGGAAGGCACCCATAAGGGTGGAATGTTTTAACAATCCTACACCAACACTTTCATACGTGATCTTGTGATCTGCCAAGAAAGGAATATTGTTGGTAGTGGGAGCGTGAGTGTCAGGTGTACAAAAATCTAAATAATCTATAGTGACAATTTTTCCCTGATGAGGAAATTGGACACATCGAAAGATCGATGAAGTGACGACATTCATAGCATAAAACCAACTTCTTCCTAGTAACAAGTTGTAATCGAGGGGATAATCGACCACCTCGACGTCAACAGAGACATTTTTGCCACCCAACTGGATGGATAGGGACTTCAAAAGACCGTGATGATGAAAACCTCTCCCATCGAATGCGCACAACATCGTTGGAGATTTGTTATGTGTGGGTGATTTTAAGCCTTTCCAACAAGCTAAAGACATGACACAAGTAGAGGATCTCTCATCCAAGATAGTGCGGTGAATTTGTTGATTGTGAACAACAACATAAATTTGAAAAGCAAGTTGGTGAGAGAGTCGAGACATAAAATTGTCCAGGTTAAACGTGATATTGTTGGACAAATTAGAATCAAAAGTGCCAATCAAAGCCAAGAGAATTCTACGCTGACTTGGGCAGTGCTGTAGAACTTATAACACAAACATAGCACACAATGCTTGAGCCAAATCTTCAACAATTTTGTAGTTCTGGGTGACATGTGAACTAGGATTAAAAGTAGATTTACGGATAGTGCTCTTGGGAGGGTGTAATATAGACATGAATGTAGGTTTCTCTATCTGAAGCAATCCAGATGGAGGACTAATGGAGGATGGTGATGGATCCAGTAAAGTACCGTTAGTGACCTTTCCTTTGTCAGGTTTAGCTGGCATGTCGTAGGTCATAGAGCAGGTGGTTAAATAAATACCGTTAAACATATAAATATGGGCACTTGTCGAGGCTTCATCATGAGAAGGGTGGCTAGAACTGCCCCTGGAGAGGGGGTTTGAGCAACCATAGATTGTTACTGAAGAAAATGTTGAGTAAGAACGGTAGTTTGGGAATTCCCCTTAAAACATTTTTCCACTTCATCATGATGTGGACAATCTCGAGTGTAGTGATCGTCACCACAAATAAGACATGGGAATTTTGGCTTTCGTTGTGGTTTCTTTTCGGTAGCAAGTGGTGGGTTTTGAGATTTGGGTTGTTTGTTGTTATTATTATTCTTGGGTTTGTTCTTTGTCTTCTTCTTACCTCCAGATTGTTGTGAATGGGCAAAGCGAACTACATTCACCTCAGAGATTTGAGTTTGGGGGGAGGTAGAGGAGAGTGAGGTCGAACTGGGAGTGGGTGTAGAAGAAGATTGATTTTCTGTTCCAGTTGATTGGGAAGTAGATTGGGTTTCTACGGAGCCGATAACTCCATCTGCATGTGACATGGATGACGATTTAGATGGATCAGTAGTTGCACAGGTATCATTTGGGGTCAACTCATACAAAGAACCATATGTGAATAGACCAAATATAAGTACTGAGCCCAAGCAATGGCCTCTTCCTCGGTGATTACACCACCCATGGCGACATCATGAGACATAAGTGTTCGCGAAAAAATATGTAATAGTATAGAATCGTCCATTAAGGATTTCGATGAAAACCATAAATGGAAAGTCATCACATGATTTTTCGGGTCTTCTCCAGGATTACCATTAAATTTTGGAATATCAAAAGGTAGCTTAGCAGGGATCACTATCCAAAAAGGATAATGCAATATAGGATCATTGGTCAACTGAGACAAGTTTGGGAGATCTAGAGTTGCGAGAAACGATAGTTGTCGGTTAACCTGAGGGTGATACTAGTGTGGCATAGGGACACCAATAGGGTTGTAAACTGGGTTAGGTGGATAATTGTATATAGTAGGTCCTCCTACATATGGTTGTTGTTGACTAGAATAAATAGGATTCGATGATGGTTGAGAAACATGTGAAAATGGAGGATAACATGATGGGTTCTGAGGATTATAAATCGATTGATGGGTTTTCCCATAAGGGGGATAAACATTTTTTTCATGAGGAGTATAAGTTTGTTTTTGTCCTTGATGATGTTTCCCCTCAGGGAGTAGTGTATTTCCCGGAAAAGGAATGTGCCAAGGATTTTGTGTCACATTTTGTCCATACAACGGGTTAGGGAATTCATTCTGAGATTTCCCCCCAAGCTGATATTGTGTCCCCATTTGATTTTGACTCCCAAATGGAGGTTTCCCCCCAACGTGAGGTTGAGTTCCTAGAGGGATATGGAAACTAGAAGTGAATGAATGACTGGAGGGTCCAACTGGATTAGAGCCACCAAGACCAGCTCCTCCAAATAAAGGTGTAGGTATAGAAATTTTGGGTTTAACCTGGGTAGTGTTGGTAATGGAACGATTCATAGCTCTGTACCCAAGTGGAATTGACGAATTTGGTCTAAGTGGTCTTCCAATTGGAGCCTGGGATGGTGTCACATTTTCAGTGGGGATTGTAGCAACATGCGGGACCATAGTGGAATGGGCCATCTAGAGAGAAATGGTCGAGCAAGGACTGACTGACTGCGTGTATGACATGATGGTGGCATTGTTGGGTGTACTAGAAAAGTGATCTAATGGTAATGTGTAAGTAGAAAACGTTTCAGGCAATTGGGAGATGGCAGGTATATCAGAACCTTCCCTTGAGCCAAAAATATCCTGCACTGTGAGAGGCAGATTTCTAAATATGTCAGTAGTCCAAAAGAGATTCTCAGCTTCAGGGCCTGTGAGGGGTCTGGTCAATATTCCAAAAGTATCAACAACAAGTTATCCATATGAACTTAGTTGGAGAATATGTCTCTCGTAACCGTGAGGAAGTTGAAAAGACTCTTGAGATTCGGAAATTCAGAGATGTTCTAAAGAGTCATTTCTTTCCACTTGTGAAGTGGCGATGTCCTAAACATCACTCTGTTGATGAGATCCCTTTGGTGGATCAGTAGGAAAATATTGATAAATCTCGGGATCTTCCAGGGGTAGCCCTTGCATTTTGCGTGAACATCGTGGAGGAATATTTCTCGAACCAAATTCTTTACAAAACAAATCTATGGCCAACTAATGAAAAGAAACAACATACACTAATAAAATATAGGAATCAAAACCAAGAAAACAAAACCTTCTCTCGATGGTCGTACTAGTTGGTGATGAAATCCAACGTCGTGTAACCAAGTCAAGGAGGGACTAGGATATGAGTGGGTGGCACAGTCACGATGGTGACCTTCTTAACGGACTTACACCTTGGTGCAAGCTTCCACACAGTAATTGTGGATTTACCCTTCAAGGAGCCCAAGTGAGTTTGACCACCATTTGTTCCATGTACAATGAAGACTTCCCTTCACCGTCACCTTGTGTAAAAAAACCCTAAAGACTATGTCTACTAAGGATACCAACTTGATTTCATCCCCTGGGAGGGTACATTCGAAAGTCCAATCCAAATGTATGGGTAGGATAACAAGTTTGAAATCCTTTGAGAGAACTGAGGACAAGTGGACTGGTAGAATTCAAAAGGACCCTGAACGGATTTGGAGTTCACAAAGCATCGATACCAAATGAAGAAAGTTGAGCCTCAAGAAGAACCCCCAATATACGATCTGACTACTATGAACGGTTGAACCACGGAGGGATAATCTCAGTAACTCTCCCGAACATGACCTCGTACGTAACTTTTGTGTGAGAGGGGGATCCCATAAATATTATACAAAAATTGTATTTTCTCTCCCTATCGCAAGATGCTAATGTTTGTTTTGAATTCTTTGGAGAGTTGTACTCACAACCTAATCCAAAGCGCTAATCCTAGTCTAATGTTGGTGGAATATTCTAAAAAAGAAAAGTTCTAGATCAATTTTAATTAGCGTTGCTTTTGTAGTTGTTCTTTACTCAAGGGTGTATGAGAGTGAAATTGATGATATTGTGATTCAATTCCCAAAAAATGCATAAGAAATGATAAGCAGTCTTTTCTTTCAATGAATGTCTATTTAAGGGAAGGAGAAGGAAATTTCCTTCCACTGTCAAACACTAAGATTCAATAACCTCATGCAGCTGTTACTTAGTCAAGAATCCAATATGATGCTAAAATATTCATAAATTCGTTCTAATATCCAAAAACCAATCATTAAAAGATATCCTTTTGTTTAAATGTGACTGATAATCAGTTTGATGTAAAGCTTCTTATGTCATTCAAAATTCAAGATCTATGAGATTTAAGCAATCGGAAGCCAACTTCACATAAACAAAAACACACTCTCATTGTAATCAAACAAGAAACACAAAGACAGCTAAATTTTCAAAAAGAAGAACAAAAAACTCAAAAAAGAATAAAATGCCTGAAACAATGACCTCAAAGATCAAATGGAATTGTGCACAGATCTCTGAATTTCCTTACAACCAATTTCATTCAATCAGATAAGTGAAAAAGTAGTGGGTCAGCTCCAAATCGCAGGGAAAAAGAGTGACTCAAAGTAAGGAAGAAAGATGTCAAAAATGCAAACAAAACATCATCAATTCTTAGAAACCAAAATGTTGGAGGCCAAAAACAAGGACACAATGAGATGGTAATATCCCTGAGCAGATGAAAAACAAAAAACTAGACTCAAAGATCAACTCCCAAAAAGGTTTTTAGCAGAAAAAAAGCCAAAGCTCTGGTGTCAAGGATACCAGAGCGTTGCAGTGCTCTGTGGGAGCTTGCAAGGGAGTGGCAACGCTCTGGTGGTAGAGGCAGGGGAGCGTTGGGGTCTCAGAAGACCAAAATATTGCCTAGAACTCAAAAAAACGCAGGAAATCTAGAAATTGAGTGTGTATGGAATGAATCCAAGGGCCAACAACACATCTAAGAATCATAGACACAACATGAATCATATCTAAAGGCGAGAAAAGGCCAAAAACAAGACGAAGGAAGGAAACCAAAATTGAAAGCTTCACTCCCTAATGGAGTCACCAATTTCTGTTACAGGAAAATCCCCCTACGGATAGGTGGATTCCCTCATGAACGCTAAATCTCTAATATGAATATAGAAAGGTGATAACTTTGGTCATTGACATCCCTTTAAACCTAGCTAAAATAATCTATAGAGAAGAGGAAGAAGATGTACCTTTTGCAATGTTTGTCCTCGCCCAGTTCCAAGTTGAGCTCCGATCCATAAGCTCTTCAACAGGTCTTGCAATCCAATCAAAGACAAAATATGCTTCCTATTCTACTACGATTAGTCTGAAACTAGATCTATACATTAAATACAAGTTCATGTAGGCATACACAATCTTGAAGGAAATAGGCCAAGCACATGTACTAATGAGAACTTAACAGAGATACTTACAGACCTTTGATGCAGATGCAGTAGCCTCACCAAGCTCTCCTTGTCCAACCCCTTGCTCAAATGATCCACAAACAAAATGACTATGCTTCACTGATTATCTCCCTTATGAGATCATAAGTTTGATGCCTTCAATGTCCTCCTCTCTCACCATGAAGAGGCCTCCTTATATAGGCTTGGAGAGGCCTAACCACTTTAGAGATTCTTGGGATAGGTTGAGGATATTTATCCATCATTTTTGGAACCTCCCTAAGATCTAGCCTTGACCTCATATTTGAATCCAACTAACTCCAGAGATGAGGGGGATTTTTCCCTGATTTTCCTCAACAACCCAACATTTTCTCAAACAACCCAAATTTCCCTTAGAATGGGGCACAAAGTGTTGCAATGCTTCTCCAAAGGAGGGAAGGAAGCACTGGCACTCCCTAACAGTGTGTAGGGGAGTGCTGGCATTCAAAAATAACTTTTGAGTGGTCTTTTTCATGGTAAAGCCTTTGTACTCTTTGTCATGTGATTTATCCTTCTTAAACCAGTCTTTGAAGTATCCTTGTGATGTCATTCGGGACACGACATAGGAAAGATGACTGTATGATGCTTGTGACACTTATGGATAAAGTGAGACACTTGTAATTCTTGTAATGATGACAATAGGTCATCATTGAAATGAGTAATTTTGATGTGTAACACTAGGCCCCAACCCCTCTTTCTGCCAAGTCCCACACCAACGCACCTTAAATAATTAAATGCGCCAAGGGTTGTCTAGGACCACCATAGGTGGGTTGGTACTTGGCCTACCCCAAACACATTCTCCCATGCAGAGGTCATGCATTCAATTCCTCTAGCCTCCAAAATTATTTTTACAATCTTCCAACGAATGATAGGGTGCCACATGGCATCCCATGTGTGGGCCATGTGGAACCATTTAATTTCCCCCTTAATGTGCCACTTCTCAACACCTGATTGGATCGCTCCTGTCACTACTGCAGCTCTTACACATGTCATGATGTTGATGTCAACATTAAAGTTTTTTCCAGTTCACTTTTTACTTTTTAACTGTTTGGGAAATCTATAAGAGTACGATAAATCTTGGATACAACGTCTTTTTGAGGAAGTCAATATATGGCTGGAATTAGCATGACGAGCCGGACGAAATGGAATTGGTTTCATTTGATTTTGATAACTTTCATTTTTGAGCATTTTCTGGACCTGGGGAGCCTCCTCGATCAAGGAATTTCTACCAAACAGTTGAACTGTTGTCCCAGTGCCTTCTTGAGGAAGGATACATAGAAGGTGTTGTGGATCCTACTACCCTTTGGTAGCTCCATCTTGTATGATACTTCCCCAACTCTCTTGATCACTTTGTAGGCTTTATAAAAGTGAGGCTTCAACTTCTCTACACCATTCTTATTTAGCAACAAGTGTTGGTAAGGATGCAATATGTGAAAGAATAGATCTACAAAATCAAATTTGTTTTATACCTTGTTCCTATATGCGTACATATTGTTTTTTTTTCTGAGAAAATTACAGATTCTTTCTCAAGACTCTCAAGATTTCATGACTTTATCGTAATGATTCTTTGGCCTTGGGTGCTCTTCTCTCTTCAAATTCCAAATCCAAAATATATGGAGCGTCATAAGTATACAATTTACTAAATGGGATTATCCCTATGGACATTTCATGAGTGGTATTGTAGAAATTCTCCCCGATGTTAAACCACTTCATCCATGTCCATTGGTTAGTGACTATATTTCTCGGAAGACCATGAAGTCTGAACACCTCCCTGAAGAATAGGTCTGCTACCTAAGATGCACTATAATCTGTAGGAATGGAAAATTCATGTGCATAATTATTCAATCTATCCACTACCATGTAGATATAGTCCATGCCTTGGACCTTTGGAAATCCTGTGATGAAATCCATGTAAATGCTATCCCATTTTTGGTCCACAATCGACATTGGTTGAAGAAGTCTTGTAGGATGTGTGAAATCCAACTTCTTCTACTGGAAATTCATTCACTCCCTCACATATCTAAATACATCCCCCTTTAGACCCTTCCATGAGAATCTCTCCCTCACCTTCCTATATGTCTTTAGATACCCCTGGTGTCCTGCCAGTGGTGCCTCACGTACTACCCTCAAAATCTTAGCCTTGAGTGTGGACTCAGGGAAACAATAAATCCTATATTTGTAGTAGATGATGTCATCCACCACCCTATACCTTTTCATCCTTAATACTTCCCTCCATCATCTCACAAGTAAAGGTATTATTGGAGTATTCCACCAAGAGAATGGAATTCCAGTCTATTGAGATCCCTATCATGGAGAAGGCTCCAGGTCTCTTGGATAAGGAAACATCAACTATATTATTCTTCCCCTTTACATACTCAATGTAAAAATCATATGCCTACAACTTAATCACCCATTTTTTTTGCCTCTAATTCAGGTCCCACTGCTCCAAGAAATATCTCAAGATTTTGTGGTTAGTCCTAACCACAAACTGTCCTCCTACCAAGTATTGCCTTATTTTGGCCAATTCATGCAGGATGGAAAACATCTCCTTATCATAGATAGGATATAGATTCTTAGGCCCTCTCATATTTCTTCTCTCAAAAGCTATCAAGTTTCAGTTCTCCATCAATACTTGTCATATCCCCTCACCGGATGTGTCACACTCAAAAAAAAAATGATGTGTAAAATATGGGAGATCTAATATATGGAAAGTTCTCATCACCCTCTTTATTTTTTCAAATTCTACCTATGCATCCTCTTACCATTAGAATGTCCCCTTCTTGGTGAGCTATGTCAATGGCCCAACCAATTGTGAAAATCCTTTTACAAAGCACCTATAATATCTGCATATCCTGAAGAATCCTTGCATATTTGTCAGTGTCCTGGGGGTGGGGTGGTCTAAGATGGTTTGGATATTATAATGATGCACTTTTACTCCCTCAACACCTATCACATGCCCCAGATAGAGGATCTCTGTCAACCCAAACTCACACTTTTCCTCCTTGGAAAAAAGAGACTACTTCTCCATAATGGTGAGAATATCTTCCACATTCTTGAGAAATTCCTCCCGGATTTCATTGTAGATCATATGATCATCAAATAACACTAGTAATAATTTACTCAATTGTTTGTTGAAGATATGGTTCATGCGGGACTGAAAGGTAGTTGGTGCATTATTCAACCCAAAGGGGATGAATAGAAACTCATAATGCCCATAGTGACACTTGAATGTGTTATTATGTATATCCTCCTCTCTAACTCAAATATCGTGGTATCCATATGTTATAGTCCAAATATGTATTACCTATGCATACAAGACATTGGCCTTTCCACTTACATACTTTTCCAAAACACTATTGAGGCTTCTTCTTAAAAATATTTTTTTTGGAAAGTCTGTGTGCCCTACTGAAATAAGAGCCCACGTACACAAACGTGTTGCATACTAGTTATCCCACATACATATGTGAGTTTCAAGCTATTTATCCTGTGTTTACCTCCAAAAGTTGCAAAAACAATAAAATTGCAAGGAATTCATTGCCAATGAAGGTTGTAATATTTATGATCTTAATATTGCATAAAAGAGTTCATTCCTATCTCAAAAGATTGTGTCTATATTGTTTTATTTATTTGTGCATTTATGTCTATATCTGAATATTGAAAGTGATAACTAGAAATCGTATACTTTGTAGCATTGTTTTCCTAATCTTTTGCAGGTCAGATTTAGGGGGAGACTCGCAATCTAGGAAGCTCCAAAGGCGAAAGTCGTCTACACCAGCCGCAAGGACTAAAGGTGCACCTACTGAACCTCTTTCTTCTCTCTTGTCTTTCAATTTAGATAGTTTTGGAGTATATTAGGGATAGAAGTATCTTTTAAGGGAATTCAGTGCGTTGCCTATACCTTGACCCAGTATAGTGGGATTTTCCCCACTAGTAGAATTGGTGACTCCACTTGGGAGTCTCTCTAGGGTCTTAGTGGGAGATATTGCTTTGATTCGATTTTCAGTTTCTTTCTGAGTTTTCTGAGTGTTCTAAGTCAGGTCGATCTCTAGTCACCTTCCAGGTGCCTACCATCTTCCCTTTTCCAAGTTTTCCATCCAAGATGTTTCCTTTTTTGAAAATTTACAGATGTGTATGTGCATTGTTCTCTACAGATCGTGCATACATACAAAGTATTCATTATATACAATTCACGTACATACACAGTCTATCCGTGCACAACATGTGTCTCCATTGTTTTGGATATTTTTTTCAAAATAATTTTTTTTTTGTACAGGAAAATTGTGGTTCCGAGGTCTTCCTGAGTTCCAGAAGCTTCTGTTGTTTTGGGTTGAGACAGTTTGCAGGCTCGGATTGTTTATGAAATAAAAAAATAAATCTTGTTGTCTCTCTTTGTGTTTGCAAGCATTTTTGGATTATTTTTAGATTGAACTTTAAGAAAAATGAGTTGCATTTTAAAAAGAAATTCCCCCTCAAGGTCGGGGGGGGGCATGAATCGTGTATTCTACAGTCTCTTATAGAATATTTTGTTAGTTTTTATTTGATTGGAAGAAAAAAAAAAATTGTTTAGGTCTCATAGGGTTGTGTTTTCTTCTCATCTTGAAATCATTTCAAAAAAAAAATAAAAAAAAATCATTTGATCTTTTGTTTCACTTGAAAGTTTCATTGTGCATTTTGCATGGAAAGGAGAAGATGCAATAATGTTTGAAGGATTTTTCATGAATTCTCTTTCTTGAAACTCTTTTTCATTTGAAGGATTAGTGTAAAGTTATGTTTTCCAGTGTTCTTATAAGTTTCATTTTTGCAAGAGTCTCCAACAACATGAATTGCACTTTCGTTCCTTGAGTAAGAAAAACCCCTAAATGAACGAGATAATATAAAATATATGAATAACAATTTTTCTAGGGTTCACCAATAGCTTAGGATAGGGAGTTGCATTAGGTGTGGAGAGGTAAATTCTCCAAGGAAAACCAAAAATTAACTTAGGTTTATGTGTTAGGGTGTGAAAAATACACTTTTTAATTACTCAATCTAGGAAGCTCTTCTCAAACATGAGTCAAACATGAGGCCGCGTGGAGGATCTTGTATTGGAGGATCCTGATCTCGAAAAAGCGTTTGGGAGAGTGTGTATTGGGGGTAAATCTTGTATCATTACTGGCCTGACTTATGTCAGACCTATGAGAAACTTGGATCCATCCAAGGTAATATAAGAGTGATTATGGCCTTGTTGTGTTTCATCCCTCAGAAGGATATCCAAGCTTATTTACCCTTCCAATACACTCTCTCGATTGTCCATTGTACCCCCCTGGTTGTTGATTACAAGTTTGGGGCCTAGTTTCTATTATATAGGTTCACACACAAGTGATTGCAAGGGGTGTATTACAGTACCTAAGGAAGACTTTGTATTCTCTGGGTGATACCCGAAGGGATCGTTGGTCAGAGGTCTGGGTAACTCCTTCTCTTGGCCAGTTGTTTTGCTCGGTGAATGCTTTGGACGACGAGAACTTCAAATCCCTAGGTCAGAATCATTCAAAAGGGTAGTTTGTTTGGTTTGTATATTTTTAGGATTTTCTACTTAGTGGTGTGCTATGTGCTCTTTAGTTTTCCATAGTGAGTTAGTCACTCATTTCTTTGGGTCTTTGACCTAAGGTGGTAGACCTCCCACTTCACTAGTCATGAGGAATGTTTGGTATTTCTCTTAAAAACATGGATCTACCACCTTATGGGTGTATGTTTTATAACACTGGTTCACCTGAGTTAGTGTGTGAGACATTTAAAGACTTGAATGATCCCACAAGGGAAAAAGTTACTAATTATACCAACAAAAGAACCAACTTTGCAATGGGATTCTTGTGCTTTTTCTTTATTTGGAAACATTGGTGTCCCTTTGAAGGAAACTTTGTACATTCCTGGGTTGAATGTGGGACTTCCATTTTAGTTGGGTACCATTCCCAATGTCCCTAATGCTCTTGAATATTCTCAAGTAAGAACCTTATGTCATGGGAATCATGTGGATTTTCCTTCATCAACAAAGTCTTCTCTTCCTCCTTCTACCTTCTCTGGTGAAATTATAGCTACTAGTAATGGGAACTATAAACGAAATAGAGAGAGGAAGAATAAGAAGAATAAATCACCAAACTATGCAAGTCATGTTGGAGATAGGTCATCAACCTCTGCAAGTCATGTTGAAGACTAGCACCCAACCTCTGAAATTCATTTTGGGGGCAAACACCCAGCCTCTACAAGTCATGTTGGAATAACACACCTAGCCTATGCAAGTCATGTTGGGGGAACACACCCAACCTCTGCAAGTCTTGTTGGGGGCAAGCACCCAACATCTACAAGTCATGCTGAGGGAAAAAGTTGAATCATTATTAGTCATACTGGAAATAGTTTTATATGCCCTGTGAGTCATGTTATCGACCAATCACAAACCTCTGCAAGCCATGTTGAAGGTGTGCAACCAACCATAGAAAGTCATGTTGGGGGAAAAATTCTCATCAATACGAGTCATACGAGTGATATGCACCCAACCACCGCTAGTCATGTTGTGGGCATTGATTCTATTGAGAAACCTAGATGGATAGGATGTAAGCATGATTTCCCTTGTAATATTTGAAAGGGAGGTCACCTTACTCATGTATGCCCTGGCCTTCCAGAGGCACGAAGATTGTGGTCTATGTTTGCAAGGTCTTTTGATTCTGAGTCTTCTGATTTTTTCGCACACCCTATTCAGCTAGTGGTTGAGGAATTGGTCATGTTGATGTAATCTTCATCCGACCCCACTCCTCTTTTGGGGGGTGATGCGCCTTTAGACCATGTTGTCTCGCAACCTATTCAACTAGTGGCTGAGGAAGTGGTCGTGCCGATGCAATCTTCAGCCGAACCCAATCCTCTTTTGGGAGGTGATGCACCTTCAGACCATGTTGTCTCAAATCCTATTCAACCAGTGGATGAGGAAGTCGTTGCGCCGATGCAATATTCAGATGATCCCACTCATATATTAAAGAGTGTCGAGTCTACCAAAGTGGTCATGTTGATGCAATCTTCACTTGATCCCACTCTTCTCTTGGAGAGTGTCGAGTCTACCAAAGTGGTCATGTTGATGAAATCTTCGGTTGATCCCACTCTTCTACTGGAGAGTGTCGAGTTGTTGGTAGCCACCAATTCTGTCGATTTTTTATCACAATTGAAATCACCACAAAGAGATTATATATTTTTGTAGTTGCCACCTCTTTCAGATTATAAACATTCATGTTTTTGCACTTCGAGGTAATGATTTGGTTAAATTTACCTTATTGAGTTTTTTGTTTAAATTTTTGTTTGTTTTGTTTTTTTTAAATTCATGATTGTAAGCATGAATTTAAATAGAAACTTGGTTTGGTATTTATATCTTCTACCTAAGAAATTTCACTTTGAAAGAACCCATATATTCCTAAGTTTCAAGTTTTATGAACTCATTGATTGATTCACTATCACAATTGTTATGTATTATGGGTATCCTGACTTAATTAGTTCTATAGTTGATCGTTGGTTTTAATTTGTGAAATGTCTAAATGTAGAAACATTGGATTAAATTTCGATATGGGTTTCATGCTCTCAACAGTCATATCAGATATCATGTCGTTTGGTACAAGCATGTTGTACCCACTATTTCACCTCACCTTGTTGTCCTGCATATTAATGAAACCATTCATTATTTGAATTGGTGTTTGATATTGTTGGAGGGTTTTGGTATTCATTATGGGTAATGGCTCATAGTTCTATGATCCCTCTAGTTTTTCATTTTCACCAATTCATTGTATCAAGCTATGGCAGTCTCCAAACTTCCTAGTTTTCAGGCCATTCTAGTTTTCACATACCTTTCTCTGCTACTCGTCTACTTGAAGCCGAAACCTACCTCATGTGATATATTTTGTGTCTATTTCATAGTGGACATGGCCCCTGTGGTTCGAATCTATTTGAATGGCTTCCAAGCCCTTCTTTCCCATGATGACTACATAGATGACCTAAAGGCTCATGGTTGGGATATCTTCCTTAGGAAATTTGAAGGCTACAACCTCGTAGTCATGTAGGCCTTTGCAAAAACGTTTGATGGTTTTAGGGCCAAGGTCGAGGATTGTAACACACCCACAATAGGGCATAAAAAAATTCGCTTTTCTTAAAGGACAGATTCTTCGTTCATGGTTTCTAATTTGGAAAGTTGGGGAACTAGTCCGACCTCTCGGTTAAGGATATCTGATTCTGAAGCCAAACGACTCTCTAAGACCATGATGGTCTCACTATGTAATTAAACGTAGACCCCTTAAACTTTTGGGTGTAGGTATAATGGTATGCGCGACCTTCCCCTTCGCGTCTATGAAATCTCAAAGTTTGGGTGCTAGCTCCTTTTCTGATAAGTCCCTTCCTTGATATGACCTTGGGCGATGGCCTTACGTAACCATGCGATTGTGGGTGCAACCAATGGTGGTTTGAAACCAAACTACTTTTCGTCCCGCAATTCACCTTGAGCCTCCATGTGTCCTTTCTCCAAAACTGTGGTCTAGATTGCGACCCCCCCTCAATGTTTTAAAGTTAGCGCACCTTCAGTCCTCGCAATGCAATGGAACTGTCGATATCATGAGCTTGACGGATCTTTTGAATTGACAACTCAGATCTATCCTTTTTAAATCTATGGATTATATCTAACCTTTCAAAATCAATGGTTGTGATTTATTTCTTGATTTGGGTTTCAAGAGTTTCAACTCTCAAATTTTGATTCCTTAGTCAGTAGCTATATTCCACAGTGGAATATTTGCTGATACCTCTCCTCAACAAATGAACGGTTCTGATGAGCTCTGGCTCTCCGACATTCGGGAGTTCTTGATCCTTCATTCACCCCTTTCTACCGGAGTGCTCCGTACCCAGAGTTGTATATCGAACACCATGTGTCTACTCTGATCAACAGTGTATATCTGCTCTCCACAAACACAAATCTCGGGAGTGAATCCTTTCGGAGTGTCGGATCTTCTGACACTTTTCCTCTCCAAATCAACGACCCTGGTCCTCTTCGGGACTTTGACACTTTTCAACCAAGACCAATTCAACGGTTCTTCGACCTTCTCCTCAATTAACGATTGAGATCTCCTTCAGGACTTCAGTGCTTTCACCCACTGCTTTCCTCTACAAGCTCGCGATATGTCACCATGCATCTCTCTGGATTTGATGATCTAGATTCACTCTGGACTTTGGGTTTTGGGAGTTTCAACTCTCAACTGAAATATTCAAAGTGATTCTTCTCGGAGCCTCAGATATGTTGACATGTACCTCCCCTGACGACCAACTGTCAGGATTTACTTCGATGATTTCAAAATCTCTTTCACCACAAGCTCTTGCTCGGGGGTTTTGGATCTTGCGCCACCTGTCCCTCTTGGTGATGAAAGTCCCCACTTCACTTCGAGACTTTGGGAATTTGGCCAGTCAACCCTACTATGCACAAAAAGGTTAAAATGCATGCATGTTACCTTAGATAAAATGAATATCATCCCCTTGTGCTCAGATCCGACGGTTAGGATTTGTTCCCTTCTCAACGCTTCTCCTCTACTTCCCTGGATGTTGATCTAATGGTCCAGGCTTCTCCCAACTTGGAAGAGTTCTGTATATGTTCAAGGCATCAACCTTCGTTCTTCCTGGGAGCCTGACTATTTTGGGTCTCGCCTTTTCTCTTGAAAACGTTATCTCTTCTAAGATTTTCGATTCTCTCAGATCGACGATACCGAAGAACTCTGTCACTCTGTGGATTTTGTAATGGGCTCACAACCGTCCCTCTCACAAATATTCAAGGCCCTATGTTCATGATCTGACCAATACCTTGGTGTCCACCAATTGACGGTTCATAGAAATTGTGAGGCCCCAAGGTGTGTGTTCTTTATGAGAGATCTCAACCTCCGAAATTTGGAAAGTGCTCTGTCGACTCTTGTCTAATCCTCATCATTGAACTTCCATCCCAAACGAGATCAATGATGTGGTTTGATTATGGGATGTGAATTAGCAGGTCCGCTAAATTCACCTTTGCACTCTGCAATGATTCCCAACCATCGATTAAATTGAGCGGTTGGCGTTTGATTCGGTAACTCTAGTGAGTATCTGAGTCGATATGGTGATCAGGATGGCCTCTCCTCCTGTTAAGAGACTCGCATCCATCTCCTCTGTCAGATTCTTAAGTCATGGGTAGTTCTAGTAACTTGACTATCATCTACCTCCTAGATCTGACGGTCGGGACGATTCCTAGGCATCGTCAGATATAAGGTTCAGAGTTAACTTCGGGACTTCAGGACTTTAGGGATTCTACCTCCCTTATGAGGGACTCACTCAATTTGTCAAACTCGGGAAGTTTGAATGACTCCAAGGTTTAACTCCCACACTCTTTCCCATATCCAACGACCACAATAGACCGTGGCTTCTTCCGAATAGATTTCTTTCATTCATCTTCCAAACAAGGTAACATTCTCTTTCAATGCTTCATCCTCACTACCCTTCCCAAGATTTGTTAGCTCTGAAGGGATTAATAGCTTTGCACTCTTTCTCTTGAATTTAATGCTTGGAAGAATCCTTCCACACACCCCTTACACTCATTTGTCAACTCTAGAACTTAATTGGTTCTCGGTCTCTACCTGACTCACAGAGAGCCTGTGCATGTGTGCACTATATTTCCTGAGCTTTAACAGACTCCCTCCTCCAAGGGACTTAGAATGACTAGGACTGTCGACATGTGTATGTGAAACTGTGCCCAAGGTCGTTGAACTCACAGTTCGTGGATCTATCTTAATCCACCATAGGGCGCAAACATTTATGAATACAAAACATGTCCAATCCATACTTGCTTAAATACACAATTTAAACAGGAATATAGTGATACAGTATAATGATTATGTAAGGTAGCTAGAGAGGTAGTGGAGGGGCCCAGAGGGCCCATAGTGATAATAGTGGAGGTCATTCAATGTAAGGTGGACTAAGTCCACTATATTATTAAATAAGGCCCACTATGGTAGTTAGATATAATAAATGTAAGAGGACTTCT
>SNQJ01S0019312.1:32169-46713 GCA_010110895.2 Picea sitchensis | reverse complement strand
GGGTGTTATCTTTTCACCATTCATACATACTTCAAGAGAAGGTAATCGATTAGATAAGGTTATGATAGCTTTTCACCATTCATAAATACTTCAAGAGAAGGTAATAGATTAGATAAGGTTATGATAGCGAGGAAGATGGTTATCTTACACTGAAAACAAAATTCGTGTATTTTAACTTAAGAAAAAAAACTTAGATTTCTTTAAAATGCATACACCTAGATGAGATGGGCACATTTATTCATATTTTAACTATAAATGGTCTCTAATACAGTGTAAATTGTTTAAGATATAAAAATATCAGCAATGAAGAAAAAGATCAATTAATCATGTATACTTCACTACTTTGCTAAATGAAATCAAATAGATACTCATAAAAATAATGAAATTGGTTATATGAAATCAAATTGGTCTTGCTTAAACTTCAAAGTAAAAGTAATTTCCATTCTATAAGCGTTTGGATGAACAAATCGGATTCAACCAAAATTACCAATTAGCTTGATGTTTTTATCAATATAGATATTTTACCAGCAAATCTATGTCCATGCAAAGAAAAGTCCATGCAAGCTCCATGGTCAAGGTGAGACAAGTTCGAAAATGTCTTCAAACTAAGACACGAGGAATAATAATAATTGGTGGAGATTCTAATCGGACGGATTCAAATATATAAATAGCGTACAAACAATAGCAAATGGTTTGGATTTCCCGGTCGGAATACAACGTCTATTCCTCCAAATTTCTTGAGATGGATGTTTTGGAAACAGCGAAGTTCTTTATTTTATCAACAAAAAAAATGAATGATCAAACGAACAAAGACCGATTCCAAACTGCTTTTCGGAGCATATAATGATGATAGGATAGAAAGGTAATCGAAAGATTCCAATGCACCAGTTCTTCTATAAATACGATATCGTCTCCATATCCATGTATAATATTTACAATTTTCATTAAGTTATTTTACGGTCGGAATTTTGTCGTCCCTGAGGCACCTCTTTCAAACCAACTAATTATTATAACATTCCTATTTTCACAAGATTTATTAGTCGTTCTTGAGTCTGAATTCTCATTGAGTAGTTCTTTAAATTGCTGACTTGAATTCTTTCTGATCTCAAAGTTATTAAACCACTAGAGCAACTGACAGATTGTTTCCTTATCTCCAAAGTTGTTAAAAATAGCTATTGGAGATAATTCTTTCATTAATGTTGTGTGCTATGTTTGGAATTGGTTTGGGTTTATTGGAGATTGTTGAGATATTCTCTCAACCTTCATATCCATGCTTGGAATTAGTTGGATCAGACTCCAACTATATATGTTTAATAGTTGTGTAATAAATAGTTTTTGTTGGTGTGCATCTTGTTTTGCAATTTGGTATGAGATCTTGTATTGGGATTAGATCCCTCAAGGGGGGAGCCTAGGAAAATGAGATCCTGTGAGATGTGAGTTTAATATTAGCGTAGCTATGTAGATTAAAATAGCATAAGTGTGTGTTTTTGTTCTTGAGTTTTTTGTGTACCTATGTGAATAGTTGTTATTTGTGAAAAAAATAGTGAGACACTAGAGAGGTTGCTTGCCATCAAAGATAAAACTGCATAGAAAAATCACTATCATTTATGTTGTGTGGAGCGGAGATGTGCATAATATTGTTTTCAACTCACGATCTGTTGAATCTATTGTTTCCTAGGCATTCACTGAATGAGGCTCTATCTCTATTTTTGATCGTTGCATTATAAAATTTAAAACGAGAGATCGTTGATGTGGCCAGCGACTGTAGCAGAAGACCAAGAAGAGTTGGAAGAAAAGTCAATTTTTCAGGTTGAGGTTCCCTTTATCTTCATATATTTGAAGATATGTTCATGGGAACGACAAATGTGTTTCTGTCTTGTCTTTCCTTTGGACACGAGTTCACTACAAAGTAGGAAAAGTTGGAAATTCTAGAGTATGCATTCTCTTTCTCTTTGATGGTATACGGAATTGGGAGAGAATGGAAGTATTCATTTTCAATCTTCACGGGATAGTTTCTTTTCATGAGCGACCTGACCATTTCACTCATGAAAATTCAGATGAAAAGAGATGTTTAAAACACTGTGGCTTGTTGTGCATATAACCTCTGACCACCCAAGGCGACAAGTAGATGTTTAAAACACTGTGGCGGACGGCTTGCATATAACCTCCCAAATACCCTTAAAGACCAAAAGTAGATGTTTAAAACACTGAGTCAGTTGGCTTGCATATAACCTCCCAAATACCCTACAAGACCAAAAGTAGATGTTTAAAACACTGTGGCCATTGGCTTTCATATAACCTCCCAATACCCAAGTCCGTGTGGTTAGCTTTCGTATATAGAATTCTATTTAACAAAGCCAAAAATTCCTCTAAATCATTTGGAGTTTGGCCTCAGTATTTGAAGCCTTTTTTTTCACAAGATGAACTTGATTCCAAGTTGGACAATTGGTTTGGGTCCCTTGCACGAGGCCATGTATCCAACATTACTTTCAAAACCTAATCATTAGGGTTCCTCCCACTGGTCTACATGCCATGCTTTGACACATCATGTGTTTTCAATGAAGCGTCGTTGTTGAAGGAGTGAGTGTTAACAATTGTCTTCCGGCGTATCGTGATCCCTTCATGCTGGTATTAGATGTAGCCAAGAGTTGCTTTCAATTCAAACACCATGGCACATACCATAAAAAAGAAAAGTGATTTGCTGAATATGTGACCCGTGGAAATGAGGCAAAATAAAATGCTCTCCCCAATATATGATCCATGTCCCGAGAGGAGTGAGAGTGCATTGACAATCATATAGTGCTCTGATAATTCTTAGTATGATTAGGTAAATGTTAAAAATTAAACTGAGGTTCTTGGATGCATTGAAAAATACAAGGAAGTTATGAAGAGGAAATCACATTCATTGATTTGATGGGCGATAAGAATATAACAACATCTTCAGTTATTGTAATGATTAAATTTTTAGATTAAAGGTGATTAGTGCGATCATTGTCCAATAGGTATGCAGCACAAGTAATATCCAAAACTCATTTGAGCGAATAGATTAAAATTGAGTCAAAACAACTTTTGTGGATATATTGTGAAAGGATATCGGAGTGTCAGCTTCAATACAATAATTCTTTTATAAATACGATGTCGTATCCATATCCATGTAGAATATTTACAATTTTTAAGGTGGGAATTCGATCGGCCCTGAGGCACCTCTTTCAAACTAACTAATTATTATAACATTCATATTTTCACAAGAGTTGGCCGACTTTCTCATTGAGTGGTTGTTTAAACCTTTGAATTGAATTGTTTTATGATCTCTAAAGTTGTTAAACATAGGAACCTTTGACTAAAACTGTTTCCTTCTCTCTGAAGTTCTTAAACATAGGAATCGTGCCATATATATTTAGAGGAACCAATATTTTTTGTTTTTCAAAAAAAAAATGAAAAACTTAAAAGAAACTTAAATGAAATACAACTTATGAGACAAGCTAGATAAAATATACTAATCTAACAATTTCTCGAACGACTTGGGGAAATGTCCCCACAAAAAAAATCGTCATTTAAATGGGAACATTTTAGCATTAGGCTTGGATTTCAACTCAGACTTGGACTATTCACTTGAAGTGGGCTTGCATGGATCCTAGATTTGCTTGATAAGCTACTTGTGACTTATGGTAGTGCTTCATTAAAATCCATTTTATATACTTCTTATTCTTCTCTACGGTGTGGTGTTATTAATAAATCAATTTCCTACATAAAAGTTATTGCTAGCTTAAACTAAAAGCGACTACAAAACAATCAAAATTAATCATGCAAAAAACCTTAGAACTAAAGAGGGTAATTATCATGAATTGTTGGGATGAGGAGAGGAATCATGTGATCAATGGTAGAGATGGGGGTTATCTAGCGATAGAGATGGAGAAAGGAAGATCCTTCGTTTTAAGTAGTTGTATGATGTGTATAGGATCATTATATTATTTGTCATCAATCTAGATGCTACGTCACTAGAAACAAATTGGAGGAATCAACTTGCAGAAGGGTCATTTTAGTGGGCGAGGGTATAGGTTTGAAGAATTGGGAGTTTGGAACATTAGGGTTTTGAGGCAGTAAATGACATTTTAGGGCTTCTAGTGTGTAAAACATATGCCCACCACCTTGTGAGTGTCATCCTAGATTACTCATGCATATGGGTCTATCCATGTGAGCACTTCCAAGAATATTATAGAAGGTTAAAAATCTGTATCCGCAGGTTGAGGTTGAGAAGTCAAAATACCTACCATTGGATGGCTATCGACCTATATTAACTTCACCGGGCCACTAGGAGGACAAGGTTATCTTCCCTATATTTATTGTATTTTTGTTGCATTTGTGAAGTAGAACATAGGCGACAAATAAGAGAAACACAAAAAGAGGTTATTAGAAATGCTCCTTGTAGAGAGGCCTAGCAGGCCATGCATCGAATAACTCGTAGAGAGTGCCCTTCTCAACTATGCCTTTATTCCATGCCATAGAAAAAGACATGTGACCTCACCTTCTAGTTGGGTTTTCTTACATAGAGTTATCCCAAAGAAAATATTTGTAATAAATGTATCTTTGGATGGTGTGATTGTATTTATTATTCTCTATTTTCACATTTTATCTATGCATAAGCAGAAAATGAGTAACTAAATATTTTGGAATCTAAATGAATTTAACCTTCGCAATTATTAGATTTTAGTTTTATTTATCAGATTTATTGTTGATGAGTTATTCCCACGATGGAATATACACGATGGTTTACAGATCGGGTTAATAGAGATGGAGAAGAGGATCATTGCTATTAATGGCAATGGTGAGTATTTCTTTGATTCATCTCAAATACTTTAATAAGATCAATTAAAATGGTTTTTCTCATTGGAACCCGACGATATAAATTTAGAGGAACCACTATTTTTTTGTTGTTCAAAATCATTTATGAATGAAAGGCTAGTTCTCGTCAAAAACCCACAGGGCACTCGGATTATACACAAATAATAACTCAAATCTACCAATCTAGCAATTTTTCAAATCTGCTTTTGTCGAAAGCAGATTTGAAAAAAGTGGAGAGAAAATGAGTAAATGAAACAAAATAAAACTCTAAATCCGAAAAGGATGAAACAAAAGGGAAAAGAAAGTTTAGTAAAACCACAGTTCCAAGGAAAGGAGTAAAACAATGTAAAAGATCCCATAAGTATTTCCATGAGAACTCATGTGCATAGTATCTTAGAAACACAGGTGGCTCTCATTACAGCTCATTAGGTCTGCCAAACCATACCATCCTCATGACACGTGCTCCGTGATTTGTTTTCTTTGGAACTACTTCATCTTATTGGGTGTTGGTACATTTAATAGAGGTTAACAATATCCCCACAATATACAAACTTGAAAAATTATACAAATTATATGACTCACTGTGGAGCTAAAACAAAACACTTAATGTTCTCTACCCTCTCCCATTTACATTTGACATGACTCACATTCTATGGTGCATTGGATTTGTGTATATGCCTTGGGATATATGACTTCTGTGGGTCCCTCCATCATTTCAAATATCCATGCAAGGTAAATGTCGAAAGAAAAGATGGATATTTGAAATGACTTTCATAGAGACTTATTCTTAATCGGGGACATTGAGGAGTCCTTTTCACACCTTGATGATATTTTATTCCTTTAATACTTTGAGTGCTTCAAGAGAAGTTATCTTTTCAGAGAATTCTCACATTTCTACCAAATCAAAAGCATTAGATGAAAAATGGCCACGTAGGATCTGCAGGAAGCATGGCCATAATAAAATCTGATGATAAATGGCCACCAAGTATGGTTCTTTTAATGATTAGTGAGACCCTAACATTTTACTATATGCAAAACCTTTGGGCGTGTTCATTTGGGGCTTTTGGAGGTTGTTCCACATGTTGAGAACGATGGATTTCTAGTTTATGAGAGTTTAATTTATTTGGGGAGAATATTTGGGGTCTTTAGACTCATTGGTTACTATTATTATAAGTAGATAAGCACCTCTCATCCTCAAAACCTCTTTTCCTTTACGTATAGTGCATTTCAAGTTTTAAGGGAACTTAAAATTTTAATACAAAAGTATAAATTTTATGATCTCATAAAATATATAATATATTTATTCTTATTATTGTACATGTTAAAATTGGATGAGGTGATATTGGATGGTCTTTCTTACTTAAAAATATAGAAGGACATATGTGGTCTACTTGAGTTATAATTTGGAGTGTCATGGATAGGGCTAACATGCCACAAATTTTATTTCTCGATTTATTATAAGAATCTTTTGAATAAAGCGTAGATCTATCTCATTCTACTTCAAATTCTAATGGCCATGGAGTATCCACTTCTGTGAAGTTTTCATTTAGGTTATGCATAAATGAACATTACAAGTTTGGGGAAATATTTGCCATTTTCACTTTAAATATATACACAACTAATAGGTTAAAAAATTAAGAGAAGGTATTATTTTACTTATTTTTAAATAATGTCCCCATAAATAAGCTTGAGATCAAATTTAACTCGATAGTAGATCATGTATGAAAGTTCAAAATTTTTCTTTATCAAGAAAAATACAATTTTAATTTTTATCAAGAAAATTAGAATGGTCTAAATGGTTTACGTCATGTATAATCTAAAAGAAGTCTTTATTTAATCTAAAAACAATCTGTATTTATAATTCTTGGGAACAATTTGAATCATCGTGATCATTTTTAATATAATAAAATATTGGATTCGATGTAATTTTCAAAATGGTCATGTTCAACATTAAATTTATGTAATTTTCTTGATGTTGCTTTGGATCTCTAATGATATCACAGATTAGAAAGGAGTCCCACACAGTTATAAGGATCTGTAGAGTCTCCAGTGAGTTTACATCTGTGTTAATTCACCATCAAAATCCAAATGATTGAAATGCAAGATCATTAGAGGTGGCAAAGGATTATAAATTTATCTGGATAGAGATCACATTTGTAGTAGAAATGATAGAGATCACATTTGTAGTAGAAATGATAGAGATGTATCACAATTAGAGGTGGTGAAGGATTATATAGTTGTAGATGGAAAATATATTTGTAGTGGGTTTTGTGAGAATAGTATTGGAGTGTGTTGGATAATGTTGTAATAATCGACAAAGAGATATGTTAGATATAAGAGAATATTTAGATTTATTTTCATCCAAGGTTTACCAAGTATTTTGGAGAAAGTTAGAGTAATCATGACATGTTGCACGAAAAGGGAAAGAGACAAGATAATATCTTAATCTTTTCATGGAATGTTACATAATTTTTATATAGTAGTATTTATATATATATATATATGTGTGATCATTTTTTCTTTATACAAAAGCCTAAAATTTTATTTATACAAAAAAGACTTGCATTCTCAAGAATGGATTCGAAATTGTGCATTTAGTCTAGATAGACTCAATCAACAAGCCAGGAAGGTCCAATAAAATACAAACACAAAGGAGTTCAAGTGACATAGCATGCATCCATAGATGCATGCATGAGACCACCTCATAGCACCAAGGAAATGGAAGCCCTCAGTGCCAGGAAAACATTGTGACGATACCGAAGAGAGGCGGAACATAGGATAAAAGTAGAAGCTCTGATGGGATAATGCCTCTAAATAGAATCAGCGGCATTTTGAAGCAATGGCCGATCCAGAGCTAATAACCCCGATTAGAAACAGCATCAGAGTCAGGAGGAGAGAAGGCAGAGACGAGAAATTGCCTTATGCCCTCAAAATTACATCCAACAAAACTGCATAGGAAAAACTACAAGCATCCATTAGTGATCAGTTTATGTAGGAACACAATGAAATCTGGAAAATACACATAAGCGTAGAATCACATTGGAAATAAGACTTCATTTCATTAATAACAAATGGTGAAATAAGTTCTGAGGGCCGGGGAATGGAAGTAAACTAGGCCAGTATTGGTAGCTTATCTCACAGCGGAAAGGGTGTAGAGCCTCTTGGCCTATAAGTGTGTTACAATAGGCTCTAAAGCCTATTATTATTGAGAGCAATGGACAGCCCTAAGCATCCAAAGACCCAACCCTAGGAGAGGAAATGCCAAGACTATGGGCCCCGTTTGGGTAAGTTGGTACATCAACTCTCAGGGTCGTAAATTTGCCATCTGATCTATGTTTGATGCGTTCCATACCTCATTAGAAGATCTATCGAGGAATACAACTTTTTGGGTGAGCAACATCGATCAACGATCCATGTTGCTCCTGTGCCCCCAAAAAAAGCGTGTTTAGGGACTCAAAGCAGCTCTAGGAAGTTCAGGACCCAAAAAACTGCTAAAAATAGTAATTTGTCTTGGTAGAAACTGAGAAAAATGCTGGTGGGGGTCCAAGTGAAATAGGTGTGTAGCCTGTAATATCCACCTGGATCAATTATATCCAAAGCGGAAATCACTACAAAACACATCTCCAAGGAAGAAGAGGCCATGCAAGTCCAACCGAAATGCACATGCAAGGACGACCAAATAGAATCCCGACCCGTCCCTTGGAGTTAGCCAACATCACCAAGTGCGAATACAATAACAGATAGTGGAGACGACGAGCAATTGTGGGGCGACGAATAGATGCAAGAAGGCAGAAACGAGGCAAGGAGATCTTCATGTCAGAAAACAAACTCTACAACCACAAAAAATATGATTTGTCCAACTAGCGTAAACAAGCTCAGCAATAGGCTGCCATGAGACCAGGCAGGAGAAATGAGGCAAGGGATCTACATATTAGAAAACAAAAACGACAACTACACAAAATATAATATGTGTCCAACTAGCAACACAAACCAGCTCAACAATTGACTGCAACAACAAAGTTTATGGTGGGTTGCTACTAGGGTAAACCCTAACCAAAGACCCCCAAATATACAACCTATGCTTTAGATAATCTACACTTTAAGTTCAAACTAAACATACCTATCGTTCATTTTTCATTTTATCTTTATATTATAGTTGTCAACGTATTTTTATTTTATTTTCTTATATATAGAAACAATTTTATTCCTATTTATGTTTATATATATTTTTTATAACTTACCGTTTACATGGGAATTTCATATTCTTCTCCCATATACAAATTGTATTATTTTGTTTTAATATTTTTTGATTAATATATAATATGGTTACTATTATTTGTCATTAAATGCAAATTGTCACTCACAAGTGTAAGTTGTTTAAGTTATAGAAACGCCCTTGACAAAATTTGAGATTTTCTAATCAATAATCAATGGAAAAAAAAGATGAAATAATCATCTATACTTCCTTATTTTGTTAAATGAAATCAAACAAATATTAACAATGGTTAATCAATGGAAAAATGGAAATAATCATCTATGCTTCTCTGCTTTGTTCAAGTAGAAATCAAATAAATAATAGCAATAATAATAATGATTGCTCCAAAATAAAGTGAAAAGAAGTTAAAGGCCAAGACGCAGAAAATGTCCCATCTACTCCCTCAAAACCCCACAGGGATCAAAACACCTAAGAACTACAAGCAACCATCAGATCCAGAGTTGAAATAGAACCAGAACGCAGCCTCAGGAAAGGAAACGCCATGAGAGTCCAAACCGAAACGTGCATGCGAGGTCGACCAGACAGTGGCCCAACAGCGGCTGAACCCGTCCTTTGGACCAAGCCCACATTACCAAACAAGAAGATAGTAGAAAATAGTGGCGGAGACGAAAAGTTGAGGGGCGACGAATAAATGCAAGCAGGGGGAAATGAGACAATGAGATCTTCATCTCAGAAAACAAACTCGCCAGCCACAGAAAATATCAAATCCGTCCAACTAGTAGCACAAACCAGTGCGATAATAGGCCGCAACAACGTCCATGGCGGGTTGTGACTAGTGTAGGCCCTAGTGTCATACCCTGAATTTACAATCTATGATTTAGATCAGATGCTCTTTAAATTCAAATTAAACAAGTTATCTTTCATTTATTTCTATTTTTATCTTTAAGTTCAAAGGTTTATACTTATTGGAGATGGGCACATTTTAATCATTATTAATAGATGATTAAATTCCAATCCTATGATTATCAATGAAAGATGTTGGCATATTATTAGTTGTCCTTACAAATCAATGAATGGAATCTCATGTCATAACTTTCTTTCATTTTGAGAATCACTTAACCTGTTTATATTTTAACATTTATTTAATATGATTACAAAATTACTGTGTAACCATCTAATTGCACATTCAAATGATTAACAGACTTAATTTCCAACCCTTTTACATATTCTCAATTAGTTGCCGGTTAACTTAATGTGAATTCAGTGCTCCACTTACTACTAAGACAAAAGCATCGGTTTTGATAGAAATATAATATCTGTAGTACTCTGAATCGCTTCATTATTCTCAGATTTACAATCCCATTACACACGAATGGCAGCAAAGTTATGGCGTGCGACATGTAGTCTAATAGGTTATATTGTCTCACAGATTTTATGGTAATAGAAAGTATTGTAAGACACACCATACTTACGATTAATGTATGTGCAAGAGATCTTGACGATTAATGTATGTGCAAGAGATCTTGATTTGATTTGGAAAAATCCTCCTGGATGCAAATCTCATTGACCACAGGTACATTCATCATATCAAAACATTATGATATATCTAATTTATAGATTCAATTTAACATTATATTTTTAATAGGTTATATTGTGTGAAAGATTTTATAGTAATAGAAAGCATTGTAAGACGCACCATACTTACTACTAATGTCTGTGCAGGAGATCTTTTTCCCAGGGATGCAGGCTGTGTCAAAAGAACTAACAGAGGATTTGATTTGGAAAAATCCTCCTGAGATGCAAATCTCATTAACCATTCATACATACTTCAAGAGAATGTAATAGATTAGATAAGGTTATGATAGCAAGGAAGATGGTTAAATTACGCTGAAAACAAAATTCGTGTATTTCAACTTAAGAAAATAAGAAAGAACTTGGATTTCTTTAAAAGTCGTACACCTATATGAGATGGGCACATTTAATCATATTTTAACCATAAATTGTCTCTAATCTGTATAAGTTGTTTAGATATGTGTCAACAACCTTAAACCAGCTCAACAATAGCTTGCAGTGAGTTTATGAGTTACCTGAGAATAAACCTAAACAGAAAACCCCAAATATAAAACCTATGGCACAAAGATAGTCTACACTTTAAATTCAAATTAAACATACTATCCTTCATTTTCACATTTTATCTTTATGTATAGTTGTCATCATATTTTTATTTTCTTTTCTTGTATATAGAAACAATTTTATTTCTATTTATATTTATATATATTTTATAACAACTTTTGTAAAATTCATATTCTTCTCCTATATACATGAAATTATATTATTTTTGTTTTTAATATTTTTGATTAATATATAATATGTTTACTATTATTTGTTATTAAATGAAAATTGTCACTCATAATTGTAAGTTGTCTAAGTTATAGAAACGTCCTTGACCAAATTTGAGATTTTCTAATCAATAATCAATGAAAAAAAAAAATGAAATAAATCATCTCTTCCTTACTTTGTTAAATGAAATCAAATAGATAATAATAATAATAGAGTTGCTCCAAAGTAAAGTGAGAAAAGTTAAAAAGGCCATGGACACCAGAAAATGTCATCCACTCCCTCAAAACCCCACAAGGATCAAAACACCTAAAGAACTACAAGCAACCATCAGATCCAGAGTTGAAATATAACCAGAACGCAGCCTCAAGAAAGGAGAGCCATGAGAGTCCAAACCGAAACGCGCATGTGAGGTCGACCAGACAGTGGCCCAATGGCGGCCGGACCCGTCCTTTGGAGGAAGCCCACATTACCAAACGCGAAGATAGTAGAAAATAGCGGCGGCGACGAACAGTTGAGCAGCGACGAATAAATGCAAGCAGGGTGAAATGAGACAAGGAGATCTTCATCTCAGAAAACAAGCTCGCCAGCCACAGAAAATATCAGATCCGTCCAACTAGCAGCACAAACCAGTGCGATAATAGGCCGCAGCAGAGTCCATGGCGGGTTGTGACTATGGTAAGCCCTAGCGTCATACCCTGAATTTACAATAAGATGCTCTGAGACTACTTCAGCTAAAAGAAGCTATCCTTTTTTTCTTTTTTCTTGTCTTTATGTCCAAGGCTTATATTTAGTGGAGATGAGCCTTTAATCATTTTATTAATAATGAAAGGATTCCAATTCTATGGTTATCAGAATTGAAGATGCTGGCATATTGTGGTGTCCTTCTAAATCAATGAATGAAATCTAGATATTTCTGCTTTCTTTCATTTGTGAGAACATCACTTAACTGTTTATGTTTTAGCATTTATTTAATATGATTACAAAGTGCAGTGTGAAAACGTCTAATTGCCATATTCAAATAATTATGTAACAATTCCAACCCTTTCATATTCTCAATTAGTTTCCAGTTAATGTGAATTCAGTACTCCACTTACTACGAAGACAAAAGCATCGGTTTTGATAGAAATATAATATCTGTAGTACTCTGAATCAGTTCATTATTCTTAGATCTACAATCCCATTACACACGAATGGCAGTAAAGTTTTGGCGTTCGACATGTAGTCTAATAGGTTATACTGTCTGAGAGATTTTATGGTAAAAGAAAGTATTGTAAGACGCACCATACTTACTACTAATGCATTGCAGGAGATTTTTTTTCTAGGAATGCAGGCTGTGTTTAAAGAACTAACATGGTATTTGATTTGGAAAAAATCCTTCTCAGATGCAAATCTCATTGGCCAGTGTATTCATCATATCAAAATGTTATAGATCTATTTTATAAATTCAATTTAACTTTATATTTTTAATATGTTATATTGTGTGAGAGATTTTATAGTAATAGAAAGTATTGTAAGACGCACCATACTTACGACTAATGTCTTTGTAGGAGATCTTTTTTCTAGGAATGCAGACTGTGTCAAAAGAACTAACAGGGGATTTGATTTGGAAAAATCCTCCTGGATGCAAATCTCATTGACCACAGTTATGTTCATCATATCAAAACATTATGATAGATCTAATTTATCGGAATTCAATTTAACTATATTTTTTTAGGAGGAAAGGCAGAGGATTTTATAGTGGTAGACCTGTTAATCTGTTTTAAGAAACAGCCAAAGTAAGAATATGGGTGTTATCTTCACCCATTCATACATATAAGAGAAGATGATAGATTAGATTAGGTTATGATAGCGAGGATGATGGTTATTTTACACTGAAACAAAATTCGTGTATTTCAACTTAAGAAAGAAAAAGACTTAGATTTCTTTAAAGGCACACACAAAGATGAGATGGGCACATTTATTCATATTTTAACTATAAATGGTCTCTAATACTGTGTAAATTGTTTAAGATATAAAAATACCAGCAATGAAGAAAGAGATCAATTAATCATGTATACTTTACTGCTTTGCTAAATGAAATCAAATAGATACTCATAAAATAGTAGAGAGTGCTTATATGAAATCAAATTGGTCTTGCTTAAACAACAAATCGGATTCAACCAAAATTACCAATTAGCCCAGTGTTTTTATCTATATTGATATTTTAGGAGCAAATCTATGTCCATGCAAAGAAAAGTCCATGCAAGCTCCATGGTCAAGGTGAGACAAGTTCGAGAATGTCTTCAAACTAAGACACTAGGAATAATAATAATTGGTGGAGATTCTAATCGGACGGATTCAAATATATAAATAGCTTACAAACAATAGCAAATGGTTTGGATTTCCCGGTCGGAATACAACGTCTATTCCTCCAAATTTACTTGGTTTGTCTTTTCACATTCGTCCAACCAGTCTGTAAAGCTACAAAATTAAACACAAATTAGAGGAAAGAAATCAATTAATAAAGAAAATAACAAGCGTAGAAATGTAAAATAAATGTTAAATCCAAATACAGGATCTTTGCTTTCATCCCCCCTTGACGATCTTTTATACTCCAATAAATTTCCAACGGTGTTGACCATGGGTCAACCAGAGATCGTGTGCAAGAGTTGTCTCCTACAAGATGAACTATCATGTTGACCACCATCGCATGAGAGGATGTCGTGTTAGCCCCTGTTACTCATGAATATGGGTCTATCCATGTGAGCACTCCCAAGAATATTCTAAAAGGCTCAAAACCCTATCAGAGTTGAGGGTTGAGGAGGTCAAAATCCTACCCTTGGATGGCTTTTAGGATATGTTAAATACTGGGCCACCGGGAGGAGAAGGGGTTTTGAACAATTCATATTTCGAGGAAGTCATATATCATAGATGATTAACCTTTAATATGTACATCCATAAAATTTGTGATGAAGTGAAGAAGCACGAGTCAATGACTCACATGACGCATTCCACGTTTTGGGCATGACTACAAAATGCATAGTCAAATATAGTTTCCAACTTTCGTTTCTTTTTGCGAGATGGGCGTTTTGAAGCAGTGCACTTCTTTCTTTTTCCCATATTGATGAAAAATGAATGATTGTTTGCAACTTCCATTGTTTTTTGCG
>SNQJ01S0019311.1:100029-147269 GCA_010110895.2 Picea sitchensis | reverse complement strand
AATCATTGCGAGTTAGGTAAGTGAAAAAGTGGGAATCACACATAGATTTTTTAATCTTGATAGCTAGTAATATTGTGGCAGTTTGTTTGTAAGGAAGTTAGTGGAGCCCCTTCCATCCTTATGGGGTCCTTAGTGTTCATATTTTTAATCTCATTACATTAACATATTTATAATTTAGTAACTAAAAAAAACTTAATTCTATGACTAGATTAAAATATTTTTGTTTTATAAGTTATGATATTTGTTTTTGTTTTATTTATAAGAAATATACATAAAAGGAAACATAAATACTAAATGTGGGGAAGCATCTCTTTGATTTCCTTATGAAGTTTTAATTGGATAAAAAGAAAAGACAAAGGTTGTCATAAAGATTTAACATAAACAATAAAATAAAACTTTAAATTGCTAAACCATCAAAGGAACTTAGAAGGAAATAACAAATTGTTTTTTGTTATACTACTATTTTTTTTGTATTTTTAATAAATAAAATAAAAAAATAAAACTTGGACTTATAAATCTTAACAACTAATCTCGCTATATTGGCTCGGGTCTGTGATAAGCCTTGTTACAGTGGGAGATCTACGATATCAATTTTTCAGGTGAAAAGAAATGACGAGCAATTCAAAAATAGAGATTGAGAAATTTAAAGGGCAAATTTTTGAGCTGTGGAAGCTCAAGATGGAAGTTTTGTTGGTGGACAAAGATAAGTGGATCGCTGTGGATTCAGGTACTGCACTTACATGAAAGTCAACAAAAGACTGGAAAAAGTTGGATCGGAAGGCGAATAACACAATCCGATTGTGCCTCTCATATTCAATATTACTGAAAGTGTCAACGAAAGCTACAACCAAGGCATTATGGGATAATTTAGGGACTTTGTATCAGTCTAAGTCCCTGGTAAATTTTTTTTTCCCGTGGAAGAAGCTATATAACCCGAGGATGAAAGATGGAGAGTTGGTGATAGAGCATTTGAATGCCTTCAATATAATGGTATGTTAGTTATTATCTGTTGATATCAATATTTTTGATGAAGATAAGTTTATCATTTTACTGTGCTCTTTGCCAAATTCGTGGGATAGTTTGGTTGTGTCCATAGGTAGTAATACAACTACTTTAAGTTTCAACGATTTGGTTTCATCTTTGTTGTTAGAGGAGATGAGGCAGAAGAACATGGAAGGACAGAGTGCAGATGCATTGTTTGCAAGAGGATTATCCCAGGAAATAAATATATCTAAGTCCTCAAGTGGGAGATCCAAATCTAAGGGAAGATTTAAATCTCCCGAAAAGTTTGTAAAGGTATGTTGGAGATGTGGAAAAGAAGGGTACTACAAGAAGAAATGTAGATCCAAAAGTGTTGAGAGAGGGAAGGGATAAGAAGATGATCCTTCTACAGAAGCAAAAACCTCTGTCGAAGAAGGAGGGGATGTGTACTTGGCTTCTTCAAGCATACATGTTGATCACGAGGCATGGTTGGTTGACTCAGGTGCATCATTTTATATTACTCCTCACAGGGAATGGTTTTGCGAATATGAAAGACATGATGGAGGTGATGTTTTCATAAGTGATGAATCGACAACCAAAATCATAGGACGAGGAAAAGTCAAGTTGAATCTCATGGATGGAAAAATTAGAACACTTCCTGGTGATTTTCACATCTCAGGATTGGATAGAAATTTGATTTATGTAAGAAAAATAGATGATGCACGGGTTAAGACAATATTTGAGAAAGAAATCTGCAAGATGGTTTGAGGAGAAATGGTGTTGATGAAGGGAGTTTGGATTGGAACTCTATATAAGCTGTAGGGAAATACTATAAGTGATGGGTGTAATAGTTCCATTGTTCCTTAGATTGGAACCGAAGAAGAAAAACCTCCTACAGTCTCTTGAGAAAAGTCTATGTTGTGGCATCAAAGACTGGGGCATATTGAAGAGAAGGGACTTCGATTACTACATGGTAAAGGTATGGTTGAAGGTATGTCCAACTGCTCTCTGGATTTTTATTTCTGTGAACATTGTGTATATGGGAAGAATAATCGAGTAAGATTCCCCTCTAGTGTAACGAGGGCAAAGGGGATTTTACAGTTGGTGCACAATGATGTGTTTGGACCTGTGTCGGTTCCATCACTAGGAAAATCTGTGTACTATGTATCTTTTATAGATGACTTCTTGAGGAATACATGGATATATTTCCTCAGGAGGAAATCTGAAGTCTTTGATAGGTTTAAAGAGTTTAAGGCTCTTGTGGAGAATCAAATAGAGAAAAGATTGAAGGTAATGAGGAAAAATAATGGTGGAGAGTTCTACAGAAACAAATTTGAATAATTCTGTAAGAAGTGCGGTATAGAAAGGTGGAGGACTACTCCATATAAACCTAAACATAATGGAGTTGCAGAAAGGATGAACAAGATGCTGATGGAAAAATCAAGGTCCATGCTTAGTGGTGTCAGGTGAGGACACAAATTCTAGGCAGATGCAGTGGGTACTGCATGTTACCTGGTCAATCGATCACCCTCATCAACACTGTATGACAAGACTCCACATGAGGTATGGACTAGTAAGAAACCCTCTTTCACACGTCTAAGGGTATTTGGTTGTGATTCCTATCTTCACATTCCAAAGGAAAACATAAGTAAGCTAGATAAAAAGGATGAAAATTGTATCTTTATTGAGTATACAGATGGTCTGAACGGTTATAAGATTTGGAACCCAGAAACTAAAAGGTTGTGTATAGTCGAGATGTGGTATTTAGAGAAATCAAAGATGTTGTCAAAAACGAAGTCCTACCAAGGAAGGAAGAACTAGAGAAATTAGAGTTTGAGTTGAAGGATGATAAATCAAACTCTACAGAAGAACATGAATCAAAAGAAGATGATCCTCATACTCCAGTACTGAGTAGATCATTTTGGGAAAGAAGGAAATCGAAAAGGTATACTCCACTTGATTTCCATTCAAATTTTTCTTTTTTTATTACTGATGATGATCCTAGAACTGTTAGGGAGGCAATGGATTCAGATGATGGAAAACTCCAGAAAAAGGCCTCGGTTGAAGAAATGGAAGCCTTGGATAAGAATGAGGCTTGGGATCTAGTGGATTTGCCTACTGGAAGAAATCCCATTGGTAGAAAATGAGTGTTTAAGAAGAAGTTAAACGCAGAAGGAAAAGTGGAGAAATACAAAGCTTGGTTAGTAGCAAAAGGTTGTTTCCAGGTAGAGGGAGTTGACCTTGGTGAGATTTTTTCTCTTGTTTCCAAGTTAGCTTCAATTAGATTTCTTTTATTTGTTGATGCTACGTTTTATTTTGAAGTAGAATAGATGAATGTGAAGTCAACATTCCTAAATGGGGATCTGGAAGAAGATATCTACATGATGCATCCAAAAGGATTTGCTATGAAGGGAAAGAAGGAGTTGGTATGCAAGATGAAAAATTCCCTGTCTGGGTTAAAGCAGTCACCAAGGATATGGTATAAAATATTTGATACTAATATGTTGGGACTTGTCTTCACAAGGAATAAAGAAGATCACTATGCGTATTTCAAATTAATTGGTGATCATAATATTTATTTGGTCTGGTATGTGGATGATATGTTGCTGATAGGAAACGACAAGGAGATTATCCAGGATGTGAAAACCCAGTTGTCCTGTAAATTTGACATGATGGATTTTGGTGCTGTAAATTTCATTTTGGGCATGGAAATTAAAAGAGATTGGGAAAACATGAAACTCTGGTTAAATTAGAGGGAATATGTCGAGACAATATAACATAGGCTTAATATGTCGGAATGTAAACCGGTCAAGGTTCTTATTCCTGAAGGTGTAAAGTTATCCGCGGATCAGTGTCCCAAAACATAGGAAGAGGAAGAGGAAGAGGAAGAGGACATGTTCTATGTTCTGTATGTGAGTGCGGTTGGTAGTTTGATGTATGCAATGGTATATACTAGATCAAACATTACACATGCAGTGGGAGTTTTGAGCAGGTATATGTCAAAACCAAGGAAGGAGCATTGAACAATGGTAAAAAGGGGTTTTAAGTATTTTCATGGCACTACTAATTATAGGTTGTGCTACCAAGGAAGACTAGGATTGGATAGATTGTTGGAAATGCACGAGTTTGTTGATGTAGAATAAGATGGGGATATGGATCGTAGAAGATCTACAAGTGGGTGTTGGAATACCGAGGAGGGGGTCGGTATGAGCACTTTTAATCCCCTTTTTTTAATCACAATATATATTATTTCTATTTAGCAACAATGTTCAATAATATATCGTCAATGTATCATCTATTAAATCATGCAAAATTGTTTGTGACAATTGATCATTATTCTTCTAGTTAAAGCTACCTTTTCTTGTATTTTTCAAGCAATTCTAAGGCATATTTTTTGTAGTTGTTACGAAATACTTTTTGTTGTTGTAAACTATTACATTTATGCAATTTATGCTCCGACTAACTTATTTTTAGAAGGTTCATGGTCTTATGAAGCACTAACATCAATTTATTACTTCATGCCACATTTTCTGTTGTGTTGTTCAGTGATTTTACTCCATCTTATAATGCTTCATCCCTTAAAACCTAAAGAGCTTTGACTCAAGTGACCGGTGAGAGGGGAGTTTTCTTGCATCCTTGCCTTAGCTTTATCACCCCTTTAGTTCACTGGGGATGTCTCCCCTAGGGTAATCTTGATATACTCCTAAACATAAAGAGGTTTCCTATTAAGGTGACAATAACAGGTCACCCCCCTTGTTACGCCAATATTGCATCCACTTGCCTTGAGTTTTGGAAAGTATGGGTTATTAGATAACCACGGTTCATGGTTGAGATATGAAATTCAGCTACATATTCTTATGTTGGAAGAATAGTTTGAAGATTGTAAGGCAGAATTAGAAACCCTTGGCCTTCCTTACAGAAGTTTTTCTTTTCTCTAAGTCTGACTTAATCCTCTTAGGGTTTGTTGAACCACTCCTTGGCTCCTCTACTATGGTGAAATCATAGTCCTTGTAATTGAGAGTTTGACAAGTGACCAAGAAAATTAAACCCAGGTGAAGAGGTTTATGCATCAATATCAGATGTCATTATTCTTATTAGCCAGAGATTTTTGAACATAGTTTGTCATAGATCTCTCTTTTTACCCTTCCCCCTCCACCCCAATTCCTATTGTACTTTTCTATTGTATGTTGCATTCAATTGATATAATTGAGGATGAACTAGTATACTTGATATTGGTAAATTTAATGCTTTCATATTTATATCATCTTTGTGAAATTCTCGTAAAGGAATGAGGAGGGTGTGGTCTAGTTTTATTGTGTGCAAACATTCAACAAGGATTTATGTAGGAGATTTGATCAATTTTCTAGCGACCATGACCAAAAATTGGATCGTGGTTATCTAGGTATTCCCCTTGTCATTCCTCTAATTTAAACTATAAAGTATTAATTAGGAAATAACAACTAAATATCTATCTCTTCTTTGTGAGTGAAGTTCCAACCCCCTCACTAGGGACTTGCATTTGACCTTGACAAAAAACCATAAATAGAACTGGTGAGTCCATTCATGATTCCTCTTTTGGGTTGGATTCCTAGTTTTTACTAGTGTACTCTATTCATTGGCATCTAGGCTATTTTAAGATAATTGTTTTTAGTCCTATAAACAAAAAATCATGTTTGAGTTTCAAAATTGGTTTGTATTTTTGCTTTTCTACCTTCTATTCATGACTTGTTTTAGTGACAATCGTGAGCATGTAAAGTTTTCACTTGGACAATCCATGAGTGATTTGAATCTTGAGCATGTAGTTTGCACTTTATAAACTCACAGGTAGCATGTAGGTTCTTAGTTTGGCACTCACGAGCATGCTTATAGAGTGCAATTTTTTTAAACCTGTAAATCTAGAATTAAATTTCAAGGATTTTTTCTCTCTAATTTAGTGTTTCTGTTCTCTGTTTGGAAGACTTGTAGATCTTGGTTTCAAATCAAAAAGAAAGTAACAATGCTTCATGTTAAATGAATTGTGTGATTGATTTGCATGGTTCAACAATCATTTTTTTCATTTCACATCCTTTCTTTTATTATTTCAGTCAAAAACATCATTAGTCTTTCATTTCATATCCTATCGAGTAATTATAGTACCCAAAATCCATGTCCTAATTAAAATAATCTAGAATGATTTTCTTTGATAGAAAACCAATAGTAATCTAGGAATATGGCCTTGGTCGTAGAATTGGAGAGTAAATTTTTTCTAGGCCACAAAAATGAAAGTAGAAGTTGAATAGAGAGTGAAAATGTCTTGAAGTAGCAAGTGATACATGTTAAGAAAGTGCCTCTAACACATGTGTCAAGCACTAGGTCAAGCTAGTTAATTGTTGAGATTATCCCCTCACACTTGGGTTGGTGGGTGGATGCAGTATTAGGGGTTTTAGATAAGTTGGCATGTTATTTAGAGTGATGTCTTCTTGCTAAAATTTTGGTTGTGGGATGAAGTCCAATATGTGCATGCCTAATGCGAAAGCCTGGACCATGACTATTCTACCCAGTTATCAATCATGAATAGGCATTCTTAATGGCTTCTCCTAAGTTTTTCATAGGTGATTGCAAGTGGGAAGTGCCTGCGATACCTGAGGTTGATATGGAGTCTTTGTTGAAGCCCCTCCCCTAGAAGTTTCCTTCTTAAAAAGGGGGTTGCACTTTGGGTGGTAAGTTTGTGGGGTTTTAATAACCACTTCTTGCACCTTCATTGGTTGTACTTGGGCCTTCATCATCCCAAGCGAACCTTGGGAAGGCCCTTTTCATCTCCTTACTAGTTGGACATTGAGATTTAATCATCTTGGGATGATTTTTGGAGGAGTGTGTTTGCTTGGCTCTTGTCATTGAGGAGTATTTTTGTAGTACTATGTTGATTGGTGTGGAACTTAGATGGCCATAGGTTTTATATTGATTGTTTGAGCTCTGTGTTTCTTTTTCTTAGATCCAACTTTTAAAAGTTCTCAATTAATCATCCCAACAGTTTAGGAGAAGGAACTATGGTTTTCCTCTCAAGTACATGGGGCTACCTCTAGTGAGACACAAATTTGAAGTTCTAGATCCCTAGTGGGTTAGAAAGAAGAAGTGAATGCCCCTTTTCATAGGCGGGTAAACAAGGTAACAAAGATCAGTGAATCCATTGATTGGGGGAGATGAAGGGAGAGGGATGATATTTTCCTAGGTGTGAAGACAAAATCCCCTGAGAGAGAAGATGATCTTCCCTGCAGTTGGTACCAAACACACAGATGAAAATACCCGCAATGGTATAGAGTATAATAGAGATACAGTCATAGGATGCCACAGGCAATATAGAAACCCACCACTTTATTATATCAAAACCCTTGGGGTAGAGAAACACCAGCCCTAATGGATCCCTGTATGGAAGGGATCCTTTCTTGTTCACTTGCCTCTTCGAGGGCTTCCTCCTCCCTATTGAGATACCCCTCAAAATACAATACTTCTCTTTATATCCCATTACATTTGCTTGAACCCCTTTATACAGTGCTACCATCACCTAAGAACATTCTAGAAGGAGGAATCTTCTAGAACTAGAACTTTCTAGTGCCTTTACCCATTTATTATATCTAACTACCATAGTGGTATAGTGGACCTAGTCCACCTTACGTTAAATTACCTCCACTATTATCATTATGGGCTTTTTGGACCCCCCCACTACCCCTCTCCTAGCCTCTAACGGTACGTGTCCCACTTATGACGAAGCGTTGTCCTCAGCGTGATGGCTCATATGCAGGAGTGCCATGGATAAGGAGTGTGGACCATGAGTCTTTGAAGTGAGCTAAGGAGACGAGGGTCCCATGGATAAGTGCGGACCATAGTACTCAAGTAGACTAGAGAACCATGGTACCATAGAGAAATGAAAACAATCATGCTGAAGTAGTCCAACACCAACTGTTGTAAACCGAGGTCAGATGTCATTGCTCATGTGAACTCAACAGAGAATCATCGTGCCAACCAACAAATGAAAATGATGCTCCCAATCTTGACACCTATCATGTGGATCCAAATGAGAATATCCATCCACATAGTGGGAAAGTTACAAAGTTGAATCTGGAAGGAACAATATAGTTTGGCAGCAGAATATGCAGGATGGAGATTGGTAATCATAACTATCTCCCGATGTGTCACATTGATATGTTTTACAAAATGTATAGTAGAGTCATCAAATAAAAGATGGAAGTGGTTGTCATCCTAGGAATGACAACCACTTTCATATACCAATCATCAAAATCAAATCATACCAAGCATATATCTATTGATTATATTCATCCCTAAAACCCTCCATAAGAAATCTCTCAAGCATGCTATCCAATGGATCTTAGATACTACAAAGAAATATCCTTGAGGGCCGTTTGTGGGAGAATGCATCTACAGGAACCATCCAATGTCATCATTCCTTGGTCTTTGAATGCTTAGGTTATCTTTATAATTTTTGAGGGTTTGAGAGGAAATGACCATTGGAAACACCACATAAAATATACCAAAATAAATCTCTTAAAATAATTTATCAATGGTATTGATTTGGTAGAAATCTGACACCCTATGAAAGTTATGAACTTTGGAGTCCATCGCCGTCCTGAAACCCAAAAATGGCTGATTTTTAAATCATCGATATCTTCACTTCTAGAACTATGATTTGGACATTTTTTTTTGAATTTGGGTGAAATTGTAGGAGGAACTCCGTATCTACAATTTGTTTGAAAAAATAATCCCTAGATTCTACATAAATAAGAGAAATCATGAATTGACCCATGAGGAAACAAAATCTTTTGAATAATTGTAGATTTTAAAATGCAAATAACCTGACTTGCAGGACTTGACTTTTCAGACGATTTTTTTTTTAGTTTAACTTGGTTTTTTCGAGAGGAACTCAAATATACAACCAATATTTTCAAATTTCTCACCAAAACATACATAAATCATACAGAATGTCACGACTCTATTTTTCTTCGAGAAAAATGGAAATCTGCAAAATAAAATAATTTCCACACTTCCTGCCAAGAGGAAAGGTTCTACGATACCAATTAGAATACGAATAATATGAAAATATACTTCAACAATAAACCAATAATAAACACCAAACCATTCACCCAAATGTGAACCTAGAATGTAGAGAAAACCCTTGAGGCAGAGTAACACCATATATTAATCCTTGGGGAAGGATAGCACTCCTCAAGCAATGCTTGATACTATCAAAATATACTTCACTCTGTTTCATTACATTTCTTACACTTCTTTATATAGCTCTCTCTATCTCCTGGGAACTGACCTACCAGAAGTTTCATGCATTTTATTATTAATCTAGCTTTACCATGGTGGGCCCATTTGTAATGGTGGACCTGGTCCACCTTGCATTGAATGACCTCCACTTTATTATCATTATGGTCCTCACGGGACCCCCCTTTCTCTCTGGCTAGCTAACGTCCTCCTCCTGAAATATGTTTGACCCTTATGATCACTTGGAGAAAATTGATAACTCTCTTGTGAATTTAAACACTCATGGCTGATCTAGGTGATCCTCTTATCGTTCAGGTGAACGAGTTCCCTAATGGGGATCTTTGCTCTTTGTTGTGAAATATTCCACATTCTACTTTGTGGACATCAAATGTTGAAGGTTCCTTAGGTTTAGGGAGTGCAAACCCTACTGACCTTGGTGTTTCTACTATGAAAAATAATGTCTCCAAAAGAAGGATGGCTAGTAGAGTTGTAATAATAATAATTATATTACTAATAAATATAATAATTAGGTGAATGAAAGGTTAAAAGCCACACACCTCTTCACCTCATGACTAATGAATGTACACACACACACACACACACACACACACACACACCATCATGAGGCTCATCGTAACAATCGATTCATATCAATAAATCATTAGTCAATATTCTAATATACTCTTGCAAATATACTATGTTAATCCTGTAATAAACAAGAACTATTGATTCCATTTGGTATCAAAATCAAAATTTTGGCCATTTTTGTGGGTTAAATCCATATAATAATTAATTCATACAACCGCTACAAAGCCTTCGATTGTTGATATCTGTACAAAATTCATTATACAATCCATCGATAACAATCATTCCATGATTTTAAACTAATTATGTATATTGTATTCTATTATGTATAGAAACCATCTCCCACAACCAATTCATATGCATGTAGATCCATTAATTAGATTTTTGTCTGACAACCACAAATTGTTTTCTATCGTATGACCATCAAATTACTACCAGTTTGTATTTCATTAGTGCTATTTTGTATGTTCGTACATGATGCTAACTCAACCACCTTTTTAATCACACCTGGTAGTCATTTTTTTTCCTTCTCGCCTTTATCTTCACTTGACATGACTTTATCAAACCATACATTTTGTTTTTTCCTAAGGTTGTATCCCATAATTTTTTTTCTCACTATATTTTAGTTTTTCCTATGAAGTACCTTTCAACAAAATTTAATTCAAAACTTTGTGTGACATTAGTATATAAAATAATATTACATTAAAGTAGGTCCCACACACCAGACCAGGCATAAAAAGGAAATAATAATGATAGATTCAAATTAGATATTCATTAGTGAATATGAAGCCAATAACATTATGTAACTTATAAATAAGATTGAATAGTCACAAAAAGTGTTTGGGGACAAAATTGATAAGTTAATAGAAGATTCCAAAGATGATGGCTAGACTTAATAAACAAGGAAAACAATTGTTGTAGATGTGGTAAGAATTGGATTCCAAGACATCAATGTGAAGACAAGTCACTACACTTTGAAAATAGTGGATGGAAAGGAAGTAGAAATTAGACCTAGAGGTACAGAATCACTATATATATACATGAAATCTGCTAGTGTGAAACACCTCAGATGGATTAGCATCAATCTCATGCATGTACTGAAAATAAGGAATGAGATATGATGTCCCAAAATAAAATACTTCTCAATAAGGACATCCACTAGAACAAACTACAAAATATATTCGGTGTCATCTAAGGAAGGTTAGTAAGAACAGGGAACGATAAAAGAAAAACCCAACTTTTCATGTGGGACATTGAGATTTAATCATCTTGGGATGATTTTTGGAGGAGTGTGTTTGCTTGGCTCTTGTCATTGAGGAGTCTTTTTGTAGTACTATGTTGATTGGTGTGGCACTTAGATGGCCATAGGTTTTATATTGATTGTTTGAGCTTTGTGTTTCTTTTTCTTAGATCCAACTTTTAAAAGTTCTCAATTAATCATCCCAACAGTTTAGGAGAAGGAACTATGGTTTTCCTCTCAAGTACATGGGGATGCCTCTAGTGAGACACAAATTTGAAGTTCTAGATCCCAAGTGGGTTAGAAAGAAGAAGTGAATGCCCCTTTTCATAGTCCAACAAGGTAACAAGATCAGGTGAATCCTTGATTGGGAGATGAAGGAGAGGATGATATTTTCCTAGGTATTATTGATAACAAAATCCTGAGAGAGAAGATGATCTTCCCTCTGTTGTACCAAACACACAATACAAAATACCACAATAGTACCAAATATATATGAATACAATCACCACACTAGATATACAAGAACAATATAGAAACCCACCACTTTATTATGTAACAAAACCCTTAGGGTAGGGCAACACCATACAATGGATCCCTATTGGAAGGATCCTCTTGTTCACTTACTTACTCTTCGAGGGGGCTTCTCCTATTGAGCTACCAGCTCAAAATACAATACTTCTCTTCCTATCCCATTACATTACTTGAACCCACATATAGTGCTACCATCACCTAAGAACATTCTAGAGGAGGAATATTCTAGAACTAGAACCTTCTCAGAAGTATATATAACTACCCATTTATTATATCCCAACTACCATAGTGGGCCTTATTTAATATTTTTTTTTTTTTTTTTTTTTTTTTTTTTTTTTTTTATTATTATTATTATTATGGGCCCTCTGGGGCCCCCACACCTCTCTAGCTACCTAACATTGCATCCCTCTTGTGACAGCGTTATCCTCATTAAACTTGATATAAAACCATATACTAAGGTCCCATGGATGAGTGTGGACCATAGTCTTTGAAGTAGACTAGAGGAACCCGGTCCCATGGATGAGATTAATGGACCATGGTGCAGTAGATTAGAGGCAGGGGGTCCCCATTGAGGAAATGGAAGCCACCATCATTATTCAATATAGATTTATGGCAGGGGTCCCATTGAAATGGAAGCCACCATGCTTTGAAGTAGTCCAACCAGCATGATTTTAAACCAGGGTCCCATGTTGAATTTATCATGTGAACTCCACATGAAGATATCGACACCCAATAACCAAATGAAAATGATACTCCCAATCATAGAGCACCTATCATGTGGATCAGACAATGAATATCCATCCACATAGTGGGAAAGGTCAAAGTTGAATCTGGAAGGAACAATATCATTGTAGACTATGTAGGATGGACCCTTTGATGATCATAACTATCTCTGATGTGTCACATTGATTAATGTTTACAAAATGTCATGGTAGAGATCATCAAATAAGATGGAAGTGGTTGTCATCCTAGAAATGACAACTATCCATATACCAATCATCACAATCGGCCCAAAATCATCTAGGGCATATATTTATTGATTATATTCATCCATGATGTCCACCATAAGAAATATCTCACCATGCTATCCAATGAATCTTTAATACTACAAAAACTATCATTAAGGCCGTTTGTGAGGCCATCTACAAAGACATCAAATTTGTCATTCAATATGTCATACAATTGGGATTTGAATGCTTCAGTTATCTGTATAATTTATTTGAGGGTTTGAGAGGAAATGACCATTGGAAACACCACATAAAATATACCATCGTCTCTTAAGATAATTTATCCAATGGTATTGATATGGTAACAATCTGAGAACCCTATAGAAAATTAGCAATTTCTGGAGTCCCAGCCAGTCGCGAAAACCCACAAAAGAAGCTAATTTTTAAGATGTGATATCTTCACTTCCCTAGAGCCCTGCACGATTTGGGCCGATTTTTTTAAATTAGATGAAATTGTGAGAGGAACTCCTTATCTACAATTTGTTTGAAAAATAATCCCCAAATGCTACGTAAAATCAGAGAAATCATGTAGTGTTAGATCATGGAAACAAAATCACGAATAATTACCCAGATTTTTAAAATGCAAATAACGACTTGCGGACTTACGTTTTAGAGACTGATTTTTTTAGTTTAACTTAGTTGTTTTTATGAGAGGAACTCAAATGTACAACAAATATTTTCAGATTTCTCACCAAAACATACATAAATCATCCTTAATGTCATGACCCTCTTTTTTTTTTTTTTTTTTTTTTTTTCCATGAAAAAAAATTTCACAATTTTATGCCAAGGAAAGGGCTATGATACCAATTGTTAAGTACCCACTGAATAATGTGAAATATACTTCAACAATAGGTAATGTCAAACATCAAACCATTCATAAAATGTGAACACAAGAATGTAGACAAAACCATGGACCGAGGTGACTGCCATATGTTAATCCTTATGGAAGGATAACGCTCCTCAAACAGTAGCAGTGCTATCAAAATATTTTTCATACCGTTTCCATTTGCATTTCTTACACTTCTTTATATAGCTCTCTCTATCTCCTAGGAACCTTCCTAAGAGATTTTCATACATTTATTATATCTACAACACTGCCATAGTGGGCCTTGTTGACCAAGATGGTGGACTGATCCGTTGCCATTTGAATGGCCTCCACTATTATCATTATAGTCCCTCTGGACCCCCAGTACCTCTCTAGCTAGCTAACATCCTCCTCCTTAAATATATTTTGACCCTTCAATCATAGAGAAAATTGATAACTCTCTTTTACTGAATTTCAACCCTCTACTTGTTGATCTAGGTGATCCTCTTATCGTTCAGGTGAACGAGTTCCCTAATGGGGATCTTTGCTCTTTGTTGTGCAATATTCCACATTCTACTTTGTGTAAATCAAATGTTGAAGGTTCCTTGGGTTTAAGGTCCTGAGCCCTCTTGACCTTGAATTGTTTCTACTATGAAAATAATGTCTCAAAAGAAGGATGGCTGGTAGAATTGTAATAATAATATTAATTATATTACTAATGAAATATAATAATTGGGTAGATGAAAGGTTAAAGGACTCTGCCTCGCGGTATTAAATGGATGTACACACACACACACACACACACACACACACACACACACACACACCATCTGTAGGGCTCATCGTAACAATCGATTCATATCAATAAATCAATGATCCAATATCTCTAATATATATTTACCAAATATACTATGTTAATCTGTAATAAGCAGAGAACTATTTATTCCATTTGGTATCAAAATCAAAATTTTGGCCATTTTTGTGGGTTAAATCCATACTCAACCAATTAATTCATACAACCCCTACAAAGCCTTCGATTGTTGATATCCGTACAAAATTCATTATACAATCCATCGATAACAATCATTCCATGATTTTAAACTAATTATGTATATTGTATTCTATTATGTATAGAAACCATCTCCCACAACCAATTCATATGCATGTATATCCATTAATTAGATTTTTGTCTGACAACCACAAACTATTTTCTATCGTATGACCATCAAATTACTACAAGTTTGTATTTCATTAGTGCTATTTTGTATGTTCGTACATGATGCTAACTCAACCACCTTTTTAATCACACCTGGTAGTCATTTTTTTTCCTTCTCGCCTTTATCTTCACTTGACATGACTTTATCAAACCATACATTTTGTTTTTTCCTAAGATTGTATCCCTTAATTTTTTTTTTCTCCTGTAGCATTTGGATTTTTCTAAGTATAAGCAAGATTTAATTCAAAATTTATGTGTTTAGTATATAAAATAATCAACCCACATTAAAGTGGAGTCCACTAGGCATACCAAAAATGGGTAATAATGATGAATTCAAATTAGATATTCATTCTGATGAATATGAAGCCAATAACATTATGTAACTTATAAATAAGATTGAATAGTCACAAAAAGTGTTTGAGGACAAAATTGATAAGTTAATAGAAGATTCCAAAGATGATGGCTGGACAAAATTGATAAGTTAATAGAAGATTCCAAAGATGATGGCTAGACTTAATAAACAAGGAAAACAATTGTTGTAGATGTGGTAAGAATTGGATTCCAAGACATCAATGTGAAGACAAGTCACTACACTATTTGAAAATAGTGGATGGAAAGGAAAGATAAATATTAGACCTAGGAAATGAAATCACTATAGCATATACATCGAAATCTGCTAATGACGAAACACCTCCAAAAGATCGTTAGCATCAATCTCATGCATGCCAGAAAATAAGAATGAAGATATGATGTCCCAAAAATAAAATACTTCTCAATAAGGACATCCACTAGAACAAACTACAAAATATATTCGGTGTCATCTAAGGAAGGTTGATAAGAACCAAGAACCAATAAAAGAAAAAAACTAACCTATAGTTCCACTGGCATCCATGATAGGGAAATTACAAATAAAGGCCATGAAATTTAAAGGAATAATAAAAAATAGAAATGTAATGATACTCGTAGACTTTGATAGCACTCATAATTGTATAGACATCAATTTCCATAAGAAACTAAACATTTTTTGTACCCCTGTAACATACCCAACACCCCCAATCCACTATTGAGAGAATGGGGTACATCAAAATTACAATTTTTTTCCATTTTTTTTTGTGATACCACATCAAAATCCTAACAATATGAATTTCATGCATAAATTATAACAACATGCATAATTATACACATGCACAACATAATAGAAATTAAGCACATCAAATGGCACATTTTACAGAGTATAAAAAATCACATAACAAGAACAATTATCTTTTTATAAAAGCACCAACTAACTGTAGACCTCAAACATTCCACCCAACCATAAACACTGTTGTTCTATCTCTCTCAATGACAAATCACGCTCAAGCTAGGGCTATGAATCCACCAAGGAAAAGGCTATTGAAGCTAACTAAGGCCTCACGGTCAACACAAACAATGACTAGGCCAAGTTACCAAACTCTAGTAGAAATTCCAATCTATAGCTCTGTTTTCCTGACCTTCACAACCCAAGGAAGTGTGGCCCCTTCTCTATTGTGTAGTCCCTTATGTTTTCCCACTTCCCTTCCAAGGATTCCAACATAGTTCCACTATTAACTCACTAATTTTTGGCTCTAGGAACTCCATCTACTCCAATGGAGTCTCCAAATACCCGCTAAGCCTCACACCAAGGGAAACCTATAACAGAAAATTATCCCCAAGGAAGCCCAAGGTGAATTATTCACCCAAAATTCATCTGGGATTCATAGGGTTCACAAAGTAATAGGGCCTCAGTGGCTCACTATATCACACTCCATGTCCTAAAGAAATAATGTGAAAGTACAATACTAAGAATGGCATAATGAATGGATTTCTCACTAAGCCCAAAATTTATATATGCATGCACTCTTTTTGACAAATGACATGTAAGGACCCTTTTCCCTTCACTTGGAAATTCATCCCACACCTAGGAACTTATGATATATGAATGAAAATATGACTTAGTCTTAGGACTTATGAATAATTTAATATACATATCTTAACCCCTTAATCCCTAGCCCCCTTTCCCTCTCATGGAGTCCTAGTCCCCCATACTCTTTTGTATAACTTGGTGTGTAGCTGTGATGTATTTTATTAATGTATATGAGTGTAATTACATTGTACAATGATCAGATCATTGGCCTTTCGACATACACAGTCTAGCCCAAAACATACATACACAGGCACTCTGGTCCAAAACATACATACACAGGTACTCCAGCCCAAAACCGTATTGACTCACCATCTTATAAAAACATATGTACATATACACATTTACAACTTAGGGATCAATCTAGGGTTATTACATTCCCCTCCCCCTTATTTATACAATATCATCAGTGCATCATAAACAAATGTACAATCAAAATACTTAATAATTTGATAGTTTAATGACTCCTACAACAATTCCAACCAACAATCTCTCATTCCCCATTAGCATGCACAACCTAAGGATATTTAACCCCTTCTCCGCTCTATAGTCCCTCAAGCTATACCACTTCCCTTCTAGGGCTCTAGTACAATCTAGATAGGAAGTCTCAGAGACGTGGCTCCAGGAAATCCAACTGTAATTGAGTCCTCAAGTCCCACTTTTATTCTTTTGAGTTGTAATAGATCCATTGGATTGTAATCTTCTCTTCTCTTTTTAATATCTACTTCCTTCTAGTTTTAGTTGGTATAACACTCTTTTTTCCATTGAAATACACCATCTCTTGGTGTTATTCTTTCTAGGCACTCAATTAATCATGTCCTCATTCTATAACTATTCCTATAACAACCATAACGAAACATACATGTTATAGTTATTTTCATATAGCAATTGTATCATTTTATCGGAGTTCCCAACTCCATAATGTAAACATTTATTCAAAAGTAATTTTGTAACCATAAACTAATACTTATTTATATGGTTTCTCCTATGTTTCACAAAGTTTCCACAGAAAAAATCCGATCTCTGACACACCCTCATGATTCCATCCACATGAACTCTTAAGTTGCCTCTTCCTTGCTATACTCACCCTCTAGGCTTAAGCATCCCCTTCTCAACTGCACAGTCCCTCAGGTGATCCATCATTTTCCAAGGTGTTCACATGGAAGGAGAGTGCCAATTTACTACTAGCCTAGATTGGTAGTCATCACCTAGAAATTCATGGAAATCATAGGGCCCAGTGTCCTCACAATAGCCTTGTTCCTGTGCTTTATTTCTTTCATCCATCACTCTTTTTCATATCTTTTCTCCCTTGATAGATATTCCACATAGCCCATTCCCATGTGACTACTTTAACACACAACTCTTTCATTCCAATATCTAATATCTCTTGAAATGTTCTCAACTTCATGAGTTAGTAACAATTTCATCATTCTAGGTGTTAGCATATTAATTTCAATGAAATACAACATATGCATGCATTCACCCAATGCATTCAGTAATGCCTTCAATCATATACATATATATCTGCATGCATGTGTTCATGTTCATCATTTGCACACTTTTATAAATTACTCGTGCATGCCTACTCAATGCATCTAACATTGATTTCAAAATAGCATCTTCTAGATCATGCATTCCACCATGGTGAATTAGAAGGTCTATCCAACACCTTGACACATCATCTAGACACTTCCCCATTAATTGTTTGACCATTGGATACCTTCCTTTTCAACCCAAAAACGACATCAATAATATAATCCTTGGTTTCTCTTCAGTGTTGGAAAGAATCTTGCAGAGTGTGCATGTTTTCATAGTTTGTCATAATGTTTCCCTTACACAGTTTATATCCAGAAATATCAAGCAACAAAAAGGTTGCAGTCAAAACATCGATTATACGTAGGAATACCATTGGATACTTATGTATCGCTATATCCTTTCCATATCCAACAACGTTATGGCCTCAAACATGGATAATTCTATTGGCATTAAATTCTATAACATGATTATATATCCTGGCTTAATGTAGTTATTAGCTCATACCCAACACAATCCCGACATGCCATTATTTCATATGAATGCATTCAAAAGTTAAAAAACTTTTATAAATATTCCAGGCCTCCATCCTTTACCATACCAAGTGGTATATCATTCCCATGAATGCATTCAAAACATATGATAATATCACTTCATATATAAAATTATGATCGAGGGAATTCTTACCTAATATTCCTTCAGGATTATGTAGCATAAGCACATGAAATTCATACTTGCATGGTTGTCATTGAGTTATTTGTTGTTACATGATTAGATGGTATCTTATAGAAGCTCACAAGATTCTTTCACCAGCCTTTTATTCAACATTTTAAAATTTTGAAATTTTCTTCATATGCTGTAGTAGTATTGACACCTTCAACCATGCTATCAACCATTTCCTATATACACAATCCATCATTAGTAACTTTCAACCATAATAGCATGGGATTTTTCTATAAAGTTTATTGAATCTTTGGATAAATTCTGAAACAGTTTCATAAGTTTTATTCCTTAAAGCTCTGAATTTAGTTAAGTAATATAAGTGGTCCTTTTTCTCACCCCATTGTCTCAAGAAAGAAGTCTCTAAATCATCATTTGATGGTATAGAATTTGTAGGAAGTCCCCTAAACCAAGTTCTAACTTGTCCCTCAAAAGTATGTACTGACAGTCTCATGTAAACGTCTTCATGTTCAATACCGATAATATCAACAAATTGATCAAAAAATGATATATGCTCTGTGGCTGTTAAATCCCCCTCCGATAAATTTAGGTAGAATTTTCATATAATTCTCAGGTAGATTATGTAGAACAACAGGAAGGGATAAGGGAGCATATCTAGCAACGACTTTAGCAAAAATTATGGAGGAGGTGGTGGTGGATTTATATTTCCACCACCCCCACCACCTCCTGCACCACCAACACCAGCCACTGAAAGTTTTGGAGAAGAGATACTAGGGCTATACTGCAAATTATCAAAGATTTCAAAACACTGATGTACTAGAGCTTTAATTCCTTCAGGAAGGTGAGGTCGAAGTTCTGCTAGATAATCAAAAGGCGATGGATCTCATGAGAGGGATGTAAAATCAAAATTAGTTGGGAAATGGGAACTTGTGCTTGGTCTTTTAGATCGGCTAGATGGATAAAAGGGGGAAGTAATAAGAGATGAACCTGAGTATAAAGGGTGATCTTCAGGATTTTCAGAGACATAAACTTTTACTTCAGGAAGAGTAAGAATCAATGGCATATAGACGATATTAAGAACTGAAGAAGATTATTTATTCTCACTGGTAAAAGTGTCTATCAAAGAGATAGGGGTATTCTAGAATTTTTCTCCCTTTAAAACATATAGTTTTACTTCGGGAATTACCGCTTCCATATTTTCTAACTTTATTTCAAGATTACTAGTTGAGGCTTCTGCAGAATGAGGTTTTTGATCTTTTTATTTAGAACTAAGTAAGCTTACTTCTTCTGTTGGAATCTTAACATTAACTTGAGTAACCTTAGGTTGATAGATTTTACCTCCTGATGCATACATTTTCTTTAGATATGCTTTGGTTTTCAATAGTTTTTTGGGATCCGAAACTGGCGTAGTTCGCTTATCGTCTGGGTTTTTTTTGGATTTTTTTCGTTCAAATGCCAATTTTTCCAAAATGGAGTCTCGAGGTGAAAAATGAAAACGAGCCTTATCCTTTTGTTCAATTCTTGTTCACCATAAAAAAATGAAACTTAAACTTTGTCGTATTCTTAGGGAAAATAGTTTCGTTTCTTCGGTCCCCGACAACGATGCCAAAAATATGTTGTTCCTCAGATTTTTTCTAGGCTCATAGAAAAATGTCAGGCATCCAAAATTTAAGAGAATGGTTTTTGTAATGATTTTCTACCTTCAATTTTAAGATGAAACTTCAAACGAATTTTAATGATTAGAAAACATAGAGGAAATATCTCTTTCTTTGAGTCTTTATAAATTTTGATCATATGAAAAGTAGAATTGATTAACAAAGACTGCCAAAATAAAGTAAGGTATCCAATACTGATAAATCTTACCTTATCCGCAATAGAAAAACTATAAAGAAGCAGTCCTTGAAGGATGATTTAAAATGAGGAAACTTACATAGATACAAGTCTTGTTTTACTCACAATAATAACTGAGGAAAAGTTGTAACTGAACAAATATCCAATGTATGGACCACAATAGATGTGTTACTAAATTGTAGTCTTTCAATATTCAAGAACCATGGAGTGAAGAAAATAAGATTTTGAAATGGTAATACACAGAAAGCACATAACTCAAGGAAATGAGATGTGGAATCTCTTTCTAATTGATATTCAAAAAAATTATCTTTTACCTTCGGCTAGAAGAAGACTCGAATAGATATTTGATTTGTTTATTTATACAAAAATGTCTTAGCCAAAAGTAGTTAGACATTCCACATTCTTTGTTCTGAAAATAGAATGCAATCAAAACTAAAATATACAATGAAGATATTTTTAGATTTGCTGAGATTTCTTTTGCTCGTTGGCAACTCACTCGCCCTCTATTTGCTTGCGGATATACTTTTTTTTTTTTTCGATCCTTGAATTGTGCATGTAGTTCCATTAATGCAACAATGAACTTGGAAGGTTCGACATTTGCATTTAACTCAAATGAGAAATCCTTTTTATGCACCGATGGTAACTTTTCTTGAACTTTAGCAACTTCTTGTTGTGTGATTCATTGTTGTAGACTGGGCTTCACTAGCAGCTAATTTACTATTCGTAGATCAACATGATTTACCTGAAGTATATTATTTCATACATTTTCTCTATTTTTCTTTAGACTTTCTTTGTTCTTTTCGATCTCAATTTGTCCAAGTGTATTATTGTAACACACCCGACCCATGATTACCCTCAAAATATTTCTTACTCTAATCATCTCAAATCATCTCTCCGAGGTATTCCTCCTTCTTTCACTCGCCCATGGATTTCTAACGACTATTACCGGGTTTTAATCCGACCTATTGTTTGTAAGTTATGTCCTCCCAAAGTTCTTCGGGCATCATTATTTGAGTTCCACGTGGCACCCAGTGGCTCCACCTCATTAGTACCATCCTCAGGTTCCTACCTCCTATAGGGAAGGTCTATCCATCGTCCAATCTAAAGGCGAGACATAATCCTCATCTAACACACAGGCTCGAGGATAATTCGACGTTTGACGCTTCGACGTTGAACGCCCCTTTTTATTACTATACACATGTTCTCCAGAGTCCCAAATTCCTAGACTTCCGAAGACCCATAATCTCTCCACATGGCTCCAACCTTCGGGCCTTTCGACTTACCCATGACGTTTCATCCAAAACCCCTGGAGTCCTAAATTCCCAGACTTCCGAAGTCCCAAAATCTCTCCACGTGGCTCCAGCCTTCAAGCCTTTCAAATTACCCATGACGCTACATCCCAAACCCCCAGAGTCTCGAATTCCCAGACTTATAAAGTATTGAAATATCTCCACGTGGCTTCGGCGTTCAGGCCTTTGAATTACCCACGATGCTGCATCCCAAACCCCTGGAGTCCCGGAGTCCCGAAGGGTCTCCTCTCGCAGGGGTGACGTACTAGATGCGAAGGAAAATACAGGTGGGTCCCACATACTTTTCCTGCCAAATGGACCAAACAATAAGTGCCAGGTGTCATACGTGGCAAGGAAAAGATGACACATTGCCCCCTCAGGGGGTGACACATGGCACGTGTTAACGAGCTCGTAGGGTCTACAAGATGTACAATTCCAGGTGACACATGGCACGTTAGTCATGGATCCATATGACCCTAGATGACGTCACTACGCCAGATCACTACAGACTAATATCCTTCCAAGCCCTTCGATCTCACAATTGAGGTGTGTCCACGTAACCCCTGGATCGACGACCTCCTTTATTTCGTAACTTCTATGTTCGGGGAATTTGTGGTGTGTATTCCTCCTTACTCCCAAAGTGGTCAGCACTGGGCTGACCATGGTCTAGATCTAATGAATAGAGGGGATCCCAAATAATCATTAGATCGATGACTCTCTTCGATTCACGACTTCAGTGTTCGGGAGTTCTATCCGCTCAATACTCCTTTTCTCCTGGAGCAGGACTTCGTCGAAGTACTGCATGCGAATCCTTCCACTAGTGGATTAAAAGGTTTGGAGGGGTTCTCCATGGAGTCCCCAGATCAACGGTTCACGACTTTGTCTCAGGGGTCCCTTGGTATCAGTATTAGGCCACTCCTAAAGGAACACCTGTCAACCCGAAACCTGTTGGAAAGATACATGGAAGATGCTTCAGGTCATTGAAATCTCTTTTGTCTGCCACAAATCCACCACACATGGCATCATTGTCACTTGACATGTGGATCCCCACGCGCTCCCGACGTGATACGTGCATCGCCATGAACGAACGACTGCGAGGGATCCCAAAGGATTTGAATATCGACGGTCCACAATACTTCACAACTCTGGCATTAAGAGGTTTTGGTGTTATGATGCCTTTTCTCTCCCAAAGTGGTCAATGCCAGGATGAAAACGATGTAGATCCAATGGTTGGGATAGTTCATGGGTGTCCTCAAATATATGGCCGACGTCACTTTGCGACTCTGGAATTCGAGAGTTTTGGCGTTATGAAGTTATAACATCCTGGAGTTTTGAACTCCTAGGGCCCCAAAGCCAATAAGAGCTTAGATCCTCTCGGACTTAGGAAAGGGTTCCAGGGTCTTGGTCACATGGGACTTAATCACGTTCCAGAGGCTACACTCACAGCTCTTGTCCAAGAATTGGTTAAGGCCGCAGACATGAGTCCGTGGTCTCTTGGTCGATTGGTTCGAAGGATGCGTCTTCCATTCAACTATTTAAGTTCTAAGATAGGAAAATGTATTATTCAACCTATGCAAGGACCATGAACTGTTTCCTAAGTTCATTTGAAAACCCATGTCTATTAGTCCTTCTGCGGCTACGTGGAGATAACCATGAACCATTCAAAAACAGGGGTTCATAGAATAACCGTAAGCATTTATATAAATAATCATAAAAGATAAAGTTTAAATCATAGACATTCAAATCATACATTTAAATTCAAGTTGACAGAGTCTCTGGAATACTTATCTATTACATTTGACAGCCGACCAACTGACTGTGGGTGTTCACCTTTCCACCCAACTGTAGGCTCAGAGGCACTATGGCTTCCCCCATGCAAAGCCATGATATCAATAGGGAACTTTTGCAGTTTCTCAGAGACTCTCTCTCTGTCACAACAACTCTTGCAATTCCTTAGAGATTCTCTGTCTATCTGTCACAAAATCTGTGAGGTTTATCAGATGCTCCCTTAGCATCAAGCTCACGATCTTCTTCTCAGGTCATGTCTTCTGAAAATTCTCAGAGATCCTTTTTCTTTTTCTATCCAATAACCATAACAACTTATCAAGCTTCCAGTTCTTCTTCTCAGTTGGAGAGCCTCACACACTCTTCCTCTTATATTCTTCATATCCTGGTCGCACATTTCCCTCAGTGCGTCTCCCTCTTGTTTACCTTGGAGTGTATTCTTTCACGCCTTTCTCCTTCTCAAGAAGGTTCTGGAGCTGTCTTGTTCCTTCTGTCAGAAGAAAACTTAGGTCAGTGTGGGCTTGCAGTAAAAACTACCCTCTGTGTTATTTCGGGCTGACAATTTTTTGTCTCCCCAACCAGACCCTCCATGCTTCCATTCATTGGGGTGCTTGATGGTTCAACCACCAGTCCTTTTCTTATAACTTATTTTTTCTTGGGATCAGGATGAGGCTTATTATTTCAACAAGGAGAAATTTGGGTCATTTTGACATAATGAACCCTCTCCACAGTTTCCCCACTCTTTTCCTCTAGTGATATCATGACCAGTGCTTCAAGGCTTCACCCCCACAGTCAGTCGTTGGCAATCTACACTATAATACATTTACATTGTTCCCATGACATAACATGGTGGTCATAATTAATGATTAATTACAACCTGGGGGAAACAAGGGTGTTACAATCATGAATACCACTGACATCAATATCTGCCATTTGCAAATCTATAGCTGAAAGAGAATTAAGAGAAGCCTATTTTTCCTCTCTGGATAGCCTTTTACTTTCTTCAAGATTACTTTCCCATACCTTTAAATCCATTTCTCCCTTTACTTGCTAAAATTGTGAAAAAGGAGTAATTCCAGGTACATTAAGCTTTTGCCTCCAAACTATGAATTCTTGGAATTTGGATCTGGCCATAAAGGCTTCGCTCTCCTTTTCATAGATATTCTTCATAGAATTATTTATTGCTTGATAATGTTTTTGAATAATATCCATATTTTCATACAGATCTTATTGGAAAACGTGCAATTTTTCATTTACCTCTGATGCTTGGTTTTTGAAGGCGGAAATGTCCATTCATGTGTTCTCGAATGAGGTTATTCGAGTCTGCAATTTCCCTATTAACATATCTTGCTGAGAAAGCATGTTATTAGTCAAATGTTGATTTTGAACACTTACTTTCAATTTGTCTTCTAACTGCTTGATATGTTGCTCAAAACCCTGTCTGATTTGATCCATATCAAAATTGATTTTATCTCTAGCAGTCACTTCCATTTGTTTCATATCATTATGCAATTGTTCAATCAGAAGATCCTTTTGGTCCAATTGTTTTATGAGATTATCCATTGACCACTGATTGGAAGTTGCAAAGGCTCCCGATGAGTTTGCAACTCCTTTGGCAAATTCAGGGTCACTCTGTCCCATTCCATCATATATCATTTTATGCTTTTTGGTAGTTCCTCCTTCCTTCTGTCAAGATTCCCTTTGTATGAAATCCTTTATTTTCTTGTTGAAAAATAAATATGATGAAGGCATATCTTCAGGTTGAATATGTTTTATGTCATCTATGTTAATAACCTCTGAACAAGGCAAATCGAGACCTGTTGCCAGGGGAGTCAAAGATGGGATAGGAGTAATAAGTGCAGCAAATTATCCTTGACTTGCAATATCTTTCACTGGATTTTCAGTGTTTGATATTGACAGGGGAAAATTATGCCCATGCTTCATAAGCCTCAAATGATGTTAACAATTCTTTATCTCCTTTACCTAGTATAGATATTTCTACTATTTTTTCCTCTTTGAACAATGTAATTGAATTCTTTTCCATCTCCCTAGATTTGTCTTCGGGAAAGTTATGTTGCTTGAGCTTTGCTGATTCAACCACCTGTGAAGTTAGATTCAATTTTTTTCTTCTTGCAAGATTTTGGGTAGACTATTCCTTCTATGCTTTTGAAAGTTGAGGAAGTCTAACTGTTGATCTTGACGTGGATTTTGAAATCTAGATACAACTTTATCATAGGATCTAACTCCTTTGAAAATCTCATCATAGGGTGAATCTTCATGAATGCATATTTTCAAATTAAATTGAGCTAAATGATTTTCAACCACCCTATGTGGATCGTGCATTTTGTATTCAATGTCAACCAATTTGATGTCTTCTAAGGCCGAAGCCTCCACCTTAGCATGTCCAAAACCAGATAATGAAAATACACCAACTTGTATAGGAAAAGTTGGCCAAACCCTTTTCTATGCTGCCTTTAGCTCTTTAGTAATTCTTTCTAAGACTGTCTGATATGCTACTTCTCTGCAAACAAGTCTGCCTGGAAAGAATTTGGGAAGAGCGTGAGGAGATATAAAGAAACTGAACACTCTGATGTAGGAGAAGCTTTCCTCAATATATCAATCTACAATGGCACCTAAATTTCCAATGATTTGTTCTAAAATTCTGGGAGGAGGGTAACCAAGATAGCTTTATGAATTGGAATGACCACGTTATGACAAATTTCATAAAAGGAATCATTTGAATTTTCCTCCCATAACTTATCATGATAAAAATGTATGGGATTGGTGACAGTTGGAGTCCAACTCCAATTCATAAGAGGAAATGGGGTCATGAAACAAATTGCATCCATAATATATGAAGACATGTAAAAATGAGCATGTTCTCCTTTTGATTTCTGAGTTTTGTAATCCCTAATTTGCTTGGCTAATTTATCTGATAGCGGTTTTCCCCAATCAAAAGTAAATCCCTCAGCAACTTCATGGATTATGGGAACCCATTCTATGGTAAAGTGCACATGATTTTTCTTTCCAAACATTCTACAGAGCATCATGTCAATGTACAAAATATGGGAATCACAAGAGACTGTAGAATAGTTACCTTGGCTATCAGTTTTGAATTTGTTTTGATTTCCCCACCATGATTTAACTATATCATGCACAATTCTGCCATATTTTGTACATTCCTCATCCTCAAACTTCATTATAACTGATGCATTATAAGTATATTTGGGGTTAGGAGTTAATTTGTACATTACTTGAATGTCCTCGGGTCGAAAAGAGCCGACGATGGTCTTCTGGTGACTATAGATGGTTATCGTTGGGATATCCACATGTTCTAAGGCCCAACTTATCATATCGGTATATGACATTAGTTTCGGCCGAGCATCAACTTTGTGTAGTTCGGACTTAGCCACATGACTTAGCTTAGCTGAAAGTGTCTCATCTTCTTCTTCCGCTGAATCATCGGAACATAGAGAAATTTCCTGCTCTAAAATGTCATAAACCTGCTTCCATGATTTAATGGAGTTTTTCATTCGAGCATTAGTGTTCGAAAGTATATCTGCATTCAGGTTTAATGCTTTAGTAAACGAATCTTGTTTCCTTCCCGCTTTACGCGGTGCCGTGATTCCCAAATGCTCAAATTGATCCTCCTGTGAGAAGCAAAAAATCTTGTGAGTTCACAATGCTGAAATGTGAAAGTTATGGACTTTAAATAACCAAAAACTTTGAAGTTATGGAGTGATTACTTAGCATTAATCAAAACTACTTAAACCTGTTTAGTTTATTAATATTTAGTGTTTTATTATCATGATCATGGGTGCTTCGACGCTCCAATGCTCCTTTGAATTTGTTATTGATTTATCTCCCAAAGGATAATATCCCAGAGTGATGTGGGAATGATGACATCACTTTGATGATGTGTCATAGAAAGTGAGTGACACATGTCATCTAAAAACGTTCGAGTGATGTGACCAAAATTCCAAAAAAGAGTGCCACGTGTCAACACAAATAAAGTTCTTGACAGACGTCTTGTGACTCATCAATAGATCTATTTAAAATATTTTCGTGGGAACATGTCTCCAGGGCTTCGGAGCTTTGTAACTTCAAGGTTTTTTAGATATTTAAACACTTCGAGCTTGAACTCCTGAATTACGAAGTCCCAAAGTGACTTAGTAGTTTTCTTTTGCTTAAACCTCACACCTTTTTAGAACTCCGGAATCGTGAGAGTCGTCGATCCAGATGACTAAATAGTCTTAATAAATGGTAATGGATGGGCCCTGTCAAGATATAATGATCATATCTTTTATTCTAAAAAGAATGATATTCCTAAATTTTTCACAATTTATTTTTAAAAGATAAAAAACAAAGACTTCAAAGCTTAATTTTATTTGAAATTTTCTAAACTGTTCTACCAATATTAATAGACTACTCTTAGTCTACGACATGTTATATGTATGTATAATCATTTCCACATGCACTAATGTATATCTATATGCTCCAAGCATTCACTCTTAGTATGCATACTAGTACATCTTTACTCTAGCGTTTTGTGTTAAATATGGCTGCCCTTAATCACTCTATATTCTTATAGCCTTTGTGATATTGCTTTGATCGTCTATGTATTGTGGTTCCTTTAATTGAACACCTTCCATCCAAGTCCCACTTGGCCATTTTTCATTTCCAACCAATATATCCTATTGGTGTTTCCATATCACAACTACTTCCTTAATATTCCCATTATGGAATTACTGCTCCTCTTATAGTCTTCTTGAATTTTCACCCCATTCCACATTGGGAATGCACTCAACACCCTTGGAATGCAGTCAACATTCTCTACATACATCAAAAACCCCCATTCATTTTTGTCATCATTCCCTGAGTGTCACAACATAATTCAATTATCTTGGTATCCACCTTGTGGTACCTTTTTCCATGATCTCCAACCGTCCTTAGACTTTGTTCAGTTATGGAGTCCAAATCGATTTATGGAATACCTCTCTTCGAAGTTTGATTTCATTCTTTTAGAATAAATCTACAAAGGTCACACTTCTTTATGTATCCATTGACACCCTTTAGAGTGAATGAACCTTCATTATTTCATCCATTGAATTATTTACTCTTGCACCATACTTCCACTGAGCACTTTGATAACACAAGTTGATTTATTGCTCTAAATTCCTTTAAACATAAATTTCTAGCTTCTTGGATTCCCAAACCTTCATGGTTGAACCTGAATTCATATATTAACATTCTTTATTCATGGCCCTTGCATCATGTTAATAAGTGATCGATAAACTATTGTGGATATTCCATTGGAACATATCGTTGCAACAAATCTTATAATAATATGAAATCTTAGACTATGCAAACTAATTTTCCTTATATCCTAGATTAATTAATTACTAGCTTTGCTTGAATTTATGAAAATAACTGAATATGAAAAATGAATAAAGGGAAAAAATATACACACCATCCACACAATTGAACACAAGAAGTATCCTCGGAAACCCAATATGGGAGAAAACCCAGCTAGAAGGTGATGCCTATGCTCTTCTCTCTTTTCTTCACTTATGGAATGAAAGTACACAGAAAGTGGCACTCACTATGGAGTTTCCTTTAACATTGTGGCCTAAACATTTGCTAAAAAATATCCTACCTCCTCTGTTATTATCTCAAAATACCACTACTTAGATGCACTGCTCAACTATGGAACAAGTAAATTACAAAAGAATGGAACCCTTTCTCCTGCTAGTAGCCTGGTATTTAACATAGGCTGATAGTCGTCTAGGGTTAGGGTTTTGACTTACTCAACCCTCAATTAGTGATCAAGTTTGGACCTTCTAGGATCTTATTGAAAGTCCATATGTGGCTAGCCCCATATGTGTGAGTAATGGGGGTCAACGTGGCATCCACTTGTACAATGGTGGTCAACAAGGTAGGTCAACTTGTGGGAGGCATACTGTTTTCATTTGAGCTCTGTTTGAGGTGTTTTATGCACCATTGGAAAGGTATTAGAGTGAAGAAAAATTTCAAGGGTCTATGTACAAGTTTTAAACATTGTAACTCAAAAAAATGTCATTTAATGCCTCAAAATGGCTCTAGAAGGTTCCAAACCCTAATTTTTCAAATTGGGACATACCACTAAAATGGCCTTGCAAGTTGATTCCACCAATTTTTTCCACCCATAAAGTACCAAGATATATCAAAAATTATATAATGATCCTATTAGGATCAATAATACTTGGCATAACACTATCCCCTTGAGTGTCTCTTCTCATCCTTATTCCTAAATCCAAACCTTTTTATTTGCTATTTTAACCACCCTTCTTATTACCATGCTTTTCACCTCTATGTGTGCTTCCAACCCACTGTACAAGCATTATCATAAAATATATACAACCTTCCCTTCTTAATTGTCATTTGTAGTATACTTATCTATAGTATGGAAGTCTTTTCCTAGATTAAAACTTCATTGAAGTTCTTCCATATTGCTCACTAAGCTCAGATGTCTTATTCTTGCAACTTCCTAAACCAATCAAATGCACCTTTTGAAGAACTTCCCATTTCTTTTTCCCCATGTCTCTAGATTTCTTGTGCATCTTCCACATACATAGTCCTCATTCTGAGAAATCTGGAGTGCTCTGTCTTATTTCTACCCCTACTTCTACAAATATGCATGAAACAAACTTTGTTAGATAACAATACTTTAGCAACTCTGGAAATTATACATAATTTTTCCCTTTAAGATCACCAGTCCTCTTCCTTCTGTTTCCTTGAAATTTATACAACTCAAATTTCAATTCTATGCATACACATATATTCTAATCTTCAATATTTTTTCAATGACTACTCTCTTGCTTACTTCTGAGCTATGAGAAGAAAATTACAGTCTTTTGAATTTTGCCGATTTATGCCTTTTGTGTGCCTTTCTCCCTAGTGTAATTAAGTTCATACACCAACTTCTTCCACTTGTAGAGGAAAATATAGCAAGAACTAGAGAAAATTTTGAAAGAGACAATGATAAAAATGATGATTGTGAACACACAAAAACCTTCAATTTGTGATCTAATGCTCTAGGCACTTTCTGCAACAATTTGGAAATGCCAACTTTGCACTTTTTTGCACTTTTCACAAAATTCACTAAGGAAACTTTATCTAGATTAATGAGTAGATAAAATGTCAAGTGAATAAATTTTTCCAGTTTTGTCATATGGGGTACCTTTTTCTCCTCTGGAAATCCCCAAAATCCCCCCAAAATGGCCTGGAATAGTGGATTTTTCCTTGTTTTGGCATCTCCACTCCACACCCTTGGGAATTTGGCCAAAATTCCAATTGAGTATTTTCATGCTTGGTCCTATTCTCAGTTTTCCAAGTCTCACCTACAACAGGGCCTCTGTAACTGTACACCACCCCATTATTAAAATACCTCTACTTTGAAATTTCTGGCAAATTCGTGCATAATTGACCAGTGACCTTCATGGGAACTTCTGTAGTCCTCCTCACTGATCCAGATGGATATCGGTGGCCACCCACCTTTTCCGACTGGCTCAAAACAATTTTCTGGCAAATTTGGCAATTTACTATTTTTAGCAGTTTTTAACTTCCGGGGCCATTTTGAGGGCCCAAATGAAGGTTTTTCGAGATAAAAGTTATAAATTATAGCCAAAGGCATGATTTATCCCCCAAAATGAATCTCCTTGATGATACCTTTCCAACGAGCTATCATACACCTAAACCAGAGATCTTATGCAAAAGTTACGACCTCGGGAAGTTGATGTACTAACTTACCCAAACGAGGCCCACATGACTTTTGGTGCTTCATCTCCTAGGGTTAGGTTTTTGGATGTCTAGGACTTTTGGCATTCCCATGTATTGTAAAAAGGCCTTCAGAGCCTCATTGTAATCATCTTCTTGCAAAATGCGAGTAACCGTCACATCTCTTCTCAGAGATAAGCTACCACCATTCTAGCGAGTCTTTCACTCTATATTTTTACAGTCTCTGTACATTTCTTTCATTAATAGAAATTGTGTATTACTGTATATCTGTATTTATGGTTTCATCTATGATACATTTCTGCTACATTATTGAATATTTGTGATATCTCTGTGCATTTCTTTATTATATCTCCGCTCTCATTTCATGCCGAAAATAACCTGGATCAGTGGTATCAGAGCAGGTTGTTCTTGGTCATTTTTATCAGTGCATGTCCCTGGCAAGGTCTGAGTATAGCAAGTTGGATCTCGAGCTTGTCTCTGTTGAGGACAATCGCTCTCGCACACCCAAGAAACCCTCAATGGCGGAAGAAAAGAAAAACGACAGAGCAGACCATCCTATCAGTCTGTTGCTTGAGCAAGCTCTCACGCGACAGAGGGACGAAATGATGGAGATTTTTTCCCACATCCTTCAACGCCTGCCGATAGCACATGTGCATCTTCATCAAGCGATCACTTTGGAGGCACCTCGCCTTTCAAGGTACAAGTTAATTTTGATATTCCTATATTTGAAGGAAAAATAGATGCAGAAGCCCTAGACAAATGGTTAAATCTGCTAGAAGGTCATTTCTCTGTTCACAAATTTTCCGACAAACAAAAAATCACCTTCACACTCCTTAAATCTCTCCCCCATTTCAAACATTGGTGGGAAACTTATTGGGAGCAGAGTTCCACAAAGGAGTTTGAAATATATGGGGTCGATCCCACTTGGGATTTTTTTGTGGATGCGGTAAAGGAACAATATTACCCTATTGGCAACTATGAGGACCAATACAGAGATGGACCACACTGTGACAAGAGAGGGGCCAAGCAATTCCAGAGTTCACCAATACCTTCCATACCTTGCGCACCAAGCTGGGTATCAAAAACTACGAATGACATTTGGTTCTGAAATACCGTGGGGCTCTACACAGATACATCCAAACTGAAATGGATTTTCTGGACATCTCATCACTCGGTGCCACCTATCGATATGCTGTTAAAATCGAGCAGAAATTTAAGCGCCAGAACAAACAAGATTTTGGTTCTGCAAATCCGCAACAACCAAACTATGACAAAGACGTCCCTAACAAACAGTCTCCCGAAAACCAGTCCAAGCCACATGAAAAGAAGGGTCACGAGAAGACAAAGAAGGACACTGGAAAATGGTGTGATTTCCACAAAATCCCTTGGCACAACACCAATGAATGTCGCTCAAAACAACCATTGGTGGCCGAGATCAAAGACAAGGAGCCAAACCCTGATTCAAAATCCGATTATGAAAATACTGGTAAAGGACAGATCATTGACGCATACCCCACTGCTATTGTCGCAACCGCAACAATTCAACCAGAAGAACCAACATATCCCGAAGAGGGGGAGTGCTTTTTTCATTCACAGATGTGGGTGAAGGGGACCTTGCTGCATTTTATTGTTGATAGCGAAAGCCAGAAGAACCTCATCTCAGCATAGGTCGTCAAACAGTTGGGATTGTCGACAACACCACACCGATATCCATACAACATCGGGTGGATTCGCCAAGGACGAGATCTCCATGTCAGTTGTGTGTGATGTTCTCTTGGGCCAGCCATATATGTGGAAGTGCCATGCTGTTTTATGAGTCTCGACCCCGTAGTGTCATTGTTACTTTGGGGGGTCATCTCTACAGAATACCAGAGGCAGTTCCAACTACTGTTCCACCTAAAAAGTGTCGCAATGTAGTATCTCATACTGCAAAATTCAGCTTCTTCACAATCTGTTCAAAAGGGGAACATAGGGACATTGCAACCACTATAGCCTCACCCCCTACACATTCTATCCAACAGAAGCAGGTCGACAAGGTTGCAACAAAGAAAAAATATTCCTTCTACACACCTTCCTCTCATGTAGCTCGACTTGTTGAACAACCTCAACTTCAACAGGTTCATGACAGACTTCCACAAACTAAGCAGTGTGACATCTCCCACAATACAAGCAACTCACCAAGATGCAGATCCAGCAAGTGATTTTCCCTCTCCCCCGGTAACTCAATGCAATGGAGACCATTGATTCCTAAGGAGGGAGGATTGATCCAAGTGGATATCGATGGCCACCCACCTTTTCTGACTAGCTCAAAACAACTTTCTAGCAAATTTGACAATTTACTATTTTTAGCAGTTTTTAACTTCCGAGGCCATTTTGAGGGCCCAAACGAAGGTTTGTTGAGATCGAGGTTCTCAATTATAGCCAAAGGCATGATTGAGCCCCCAAAATGAATCTCCTCGACGATCGAAACACTTCACACCATCGTTCACTAGAGCACATGGAAAACCATCAATTAGGGCATGTTTGCAAAGGGAAAACCATGACAAGGTATGGGGTGAAGTGATAGAATGTGTGCGAAATACATTTTAGGCGAGGGGGTGATTTCCATGTATCGGTTATAATGGAATTATTATTTCCAGTCATATCGACGATGATGAGCGATAGAATGTGTGTGAAATACATTTTAGGCGAGGGGGTGATTTCCATGTATCGATGATAATGGAATGATTATTTCCAATCATATCGATGATGATGAGTTGATTTTTGTCGATTGTATCGATGCTCAAAATTTTATTAGGTTCCGATAGTAGAAGGGATGCGAGAAAAATACTAGGTATAAGCATACTAGTGTTCAAATATTAGTGGATTTCGATACGACCGATGACCATGAGTCAATGGTCGTCGATGGATCGACACTTATTAGATGATCGATGCCAATATACTTTAGAAATTGGAAAAAAAAGTTTTTATTGTTGGCCCTTATTGTGTATCAACGAAAGAGAGAGGATGGTTGCTGGTGTATCGACGCTCATATGTTTATTGGTATTTTTTTTGAAATTTCTAAGAGCTGATCACACCTTGTGTATTGGTGAGGAAAATTCAAACTCACTGACATGGGTTGTAACGACGAGGAGAAGGTTTCCTCCACCGATACTGCTTATGTTAGTGAGACTAGGAAGTATGAAAAACTTAAGCTTGGAAATTACTCAATCAAGGACCAAAAAGAAAAATTGGAGTGCATAACAAGATAAAAGGGTCTTGAAACAATTAAAAGGAGGGTCCTTGTTTCTTGGGAAAAAAATGGTTCTATGAGCAAGAACACAAGAAAAATGGAAGTTGTCGTTGTTAGCACTATAGATCCTTAACATATAAACTTGAATCCAAAATAGCTTATGGTGAGGGTTGATCTAATGTGATGGTCAATATTTTTTTCAGATTTAGAAGTGCTCGCTCAATAACAAACTAACTTTCCTCCAAAATATCTAATGGTGGAGGTTGATTGTGATCTACGATCCACATTCATTTCAAGTTAGGAAATGATCGAACGATAACAAGGTATTTAATTCCTAAAATGAACCATGTGACATCATGTGTCTCCCTCCATGTTTCAACTTGGATGTCACTTGTATTCTCCATGTCATCACTGATGTCACCCATACGAAAAATTCCAAATTTTCAAAATTTTCCAATTTTGTCAATAACGCCTATTTTCCAGAAATTTCCATCCGCCATGAAATTTACAAGTTCGGCTTTGAAATTAACCTATTTATTTATCGAATTCAAGCCCTAAAATATAAATTTGACTCTTATACATATAAATCTGTTAGTTCTGAGCTAATTCCCCCTTTGGATTTTGGCTATAATTGGGGATTTCACCCAATTTCACCTTTTTCTTCCATGAAAAACTTTGCAAATTAAAAAACAAGACCAATAATACCAATTCAATAGTTACGAATTTAAAATTTCATGCTCCTATAACTCACCTTCTATCAAACTCAACCACATCTGGGTAATTTCAAATCCATTATTTCCGAAGTCAAAATTTCCCTCTGTTTCTCTCCTTGAGTATTTTTGTCAAACAATTAGTAAGAAATCTGTAACTCTTTTATTTCCATCCTGGTTCTCGGCCCATACAGCCCGAGTGTTGTAACCATATCTCTTATACCACATTTTAACATATCCAACACCCTCAGTCCGTTGTTGAGAGTATGGGGTACTTCAAAATTACACAATTTCCCATTTTTTGCTCGGATACCGCATTGTAACACACCAAAACATATGTCTAGGATCCAATACCGATAGTGATAATATGCCCTTCATATGAAATGATTATGCAATTGTAACAATATGCAATTCCATCCATAAATTATAATAACATTCATAATTATACATATGCACAACATAACATAAATTAAGGACATCAAATCACACATTTTACATAGCATAAAAATCACATAACATGAACACTTATCCTTTTATAAAAGCACCAACTGGTTGTAGGCCTCAGATGTTTCACCCAACCATAGACATTGCTATTCTATCTCTCTCAACAATATGTCACCCCTAAGATGTGGCTATGACTCCACTAAGGAAAAGACTACCTAATCCAACTAAGGTCTCATAGTCAACACAAGCAATGGATAACCCAAGGTACCAAAATCCAACAAAAAATCCAATCTACAGCTCCATTTCCCCAACCTACACAACCAAAGTATGTGTATCCCCTTCTCTTCTTTGCAGTCCCTTAGGTTTTCCCACTTCCTTTCTAGGGATTACAACATAGGCCTGCTAGGAACTCACTGAACTGTGACTATAGGAACTCTAGCTACTCTAATGGAGTCCCGAAATACCCCTTAGGCCTCACACCAAGGGAAACCTATCCCAAAAAATTATCCCCAAGGTAACCCTAGCACTAAATTTGGGATGAACATTCCCTTAAGGGATGGCTCTTTTGTGTTGTTTGAGAGTGTAGGTGTTGGGATGCTGAAGGACTCATATATGATGGGTACCCTTAGTCTCCCTTTTCCTATTAGTATTATATCCTTATCCCTTGCATATTTGATCTTGTCAATCATTGTTGGGTCTTTTGTATGTTTCCAAACATCACATTTTAGAGAGAGATATACACCCATACACTCAATTTCCTTTCAAATTACTTATTTTGGAGAGGAACAAGATTCATGCCAAGCCCTTTGACTATTGAGTTAGATATTGGATATATAGGCTTTATTATGCCCTTATTTAAGGCTGAATCCACTTATCAAGCTATTTAGATGGCCACCTTAGAATATGATTAGGATATTTTCCCTTATGAGGATAATGATTAGTTTAATTTTTCATCTTTTAATTTTACAATTCAAACAATGCCCTAATCTCCTCTCCTACAGATCAATCTCTACCATCTTCTGAGAAGCAATTGGAGCCAGTGGATCTTGATTTTTATAGGATTGGCCATAGTAAATATTTGTGTGCTTATGGAGACACTAAACAAACCTTATTTTTTCCTAGGGATTTATCTTTTGCAAAATCGTCTCATATTTTTCTATGATTTTGGCCTCAACTGTATAACTGAACAACTGACTGAGAAGTCAAGGGACTAAATAATTTATTATGTGAAATCTGAATGGTTTTCTAGAGCATAAAAACTTCCACATACTTTCATTCAATGATTATGCTACCCATTGACAATATATTGTTATAAGGAAAATCTGTTCATTGAGATAGATCCCACCTATCTGGTGATGACGCTGGTTATAATATCTTTGATAGCAAGGTATGAGGCAGAGACTACCCACACCTCATATAGTCTCGTGTATAAGGTGGTGAAAAGGGGAAGAAGGAGAGGTGAGGGAATTGCGAAATATCCCCCTTAGGACCACCCAACATGGGTATTGTCCTCCCTCAGCTCCCTGGGTGGCCAAAAAGGCTAGGGTTGAATTTTTAGGGGCAGGGTGGGTGAAAATGAGCTTGCTTATTTTTAGACCAGAAAAGTAATAAAATCAAACAACAAGTTTTTCACTCCCTTATGACCTTGGGAAAATGTTTGAAACTGGTTCTTGGGGTTCAAAATAATTTCCTAGTGAATGACTTGTGCAAAAATAATGAAAACTAAGAGTAAAAATGTCTTTGGAAAGATACAACCATGTCATTTAAGGTGGATGTAAGTGATGAACAAAAAGTTGTTCGGGCCTTGTAATGTGTGAAAACAAGCCCAAAATTGCCTGGAAAGAGGTCTCGAATCTTTTAAAGGTTGAAAATGAAGTCTTAAAATTTAATTCCATCCCATCAGTAAGATGCAACAACTAGAAGAAAATAAGTAACTGGCTAGAAACTAAAAATTACTAGGGTGTTGGGTGGACTGAAAAAATATTTAAGACTTTAAGAATGTATTAATTGTAATTTTTAAAGTTGATTAATCACATGCAATTTTACTACACAATTTTGAAGGTCTTCCTGATCAATCTCACACCTTATCTCCCATAATTATTCCACCTTGTATAAAAAGAGTGATCTTGCATACACCCCTAAGTCAGAATGAAGAGTGTCCCATGTAGTTTAGAGAAGGAGGGGTTAGCCATTTCTCGTCACTAGCGCTTTTGGGCATTTAAAGCCTCTTGGATGGAAGAAGGATACTTGTACAAAGAAAGAGGCTCACGACTCCCTTGATAGAGTTTAGTTGAGCTTCCCCAAGTAGAGTAGTATTTTGACACAAGCTAAGCTATTCAATGTTCTCAACCATGAGATTTACCAACAAGACGAGATTGAAGAAAAATATCTCACTCAATTGGTACTAGGTAGATAAATTTTGAGAAGACCTTGATAAATATTCCCTGGCTTTGACTCCTAGTGTTCTAGAAATTGAAATTGTATAAATGGAAAGACTAAGCCATCCACGTAGCGAGATCATGTCTTAATTTCACAATTGTGTCTCTTGGTCAACAAAATTGAAATATAGATAAATTAAATATGATATAAGTATATGTATCTAGAAAAATATAGATATAGTTTTGTTTTGTCGGGAGGACCCTTGCCTTTTGTTTTTAGGTGTTTTGCATGTTTTTTGGTTTTTTGAATGGCCCCCTTTAGGGGAAATAATCTGAAAGTGAAAAATAAATGAAAATAAACAATAGTATAAGTACCAATTCATCCTCCCTACTAAACTTGACGTTAACACAATAGGTATGATGGAAGGGAAACCCAACCACCACCCAATCACATGGTTATGCACCTTTTTACCTCTGTCTTAGGTGGCATGGTACTTTAATACATTCAATAAAGAATAAAATAAATCACCTATGTTACACAACCAAAAGGAATGGGGTTGAAGCTCTTTGTGGGCCACATACCTGCCATGTGCAAGGGAGCTTCAACTAGTTCCTTGGGTAAGGGATAGAAACTATGTAATGCAAATTAAATAAATGACAATTTACAAAGAGAAATTGTCAATTTATATGAACAAAAAATTAATTGAAAACCAAAAAGTTTCGTTACAAAAGCATGCTATAATAACAATGAAGTGTGTGAAATATTTCTAAAACCGTGTAAACTCATGAAAACTGAAAATAAGAGTGCGGGGGTAGGAATTTACAAGATTTTTCACTGTTTTTGGCTTGCTACCCTACTAGATCCTTTGCCTCAAACAAGTCTTCAAGTGGTTCCTGACTGCTTAGGTCAGAAGTAGAACATGTAACTGGTTACTTCCTAGCAGGTTAACAATGAACTTTTTAGTATCTTTAATAACAAAAAAAAAATTAGAGAGAGAATAAAATTGAAAATCACAACTATAAAACAATCATCTAAGATGGTTTCCTCATATGGGTAAACCGACCCAAAATGGTTAATTTACCTATTTAGAACAACAATAACAAAGGACGAAAATCAAAGCTCGAAAGAAGAGTAAAAGAAAGGAGAAATAAACAACTATGAACAACAAAGAAAAGAGGGATTAAGGGATATACTAAGGCACCCATAGACCTCTTGACTTCTAACTATGGATGATATGCCTAGCTCCTTCCAGATATCTGCACAAAAAATCACTTTAAACAAGACAAATAATAGTTGTTAGTATGTGAAAACAATAAAGTTAAACTAAAGGAAATAACAAGAAATACCTAGCTAACCAATCCCTCCCAGAGATAGATAACACAAATAGTATCTACCACTACACCTCAACCCACAACTAGCAAGGATCCAAGTCCCAACCACCGAAAGGAGAACATGCAAGTACAAACACTAAGAACTGTTAGAGAAAAACCAACAAAGATTTTGTGTTGTATTCTATAAGTCACCCTATGTACAAAAGACATTCTCTTATTTATAAGAGAAGAGGAGGCCAGGGTTAGGACAAATGACACTTTTCACTTTCTAAAAAGTGACAAATGGACCAACCCTAAAGTGTTTTTTTCAATTGCAAAAGTAAATCAAATCATATTTTATTTGAAATTAAATTAAAATATCTTCTTAAAAAAGTAAAACATTTGAGAAATGAACTTTTGGCAAAAAGTCATGTAGGAAAAATGACAAAATTGGGTTCCACCTCATCATTTTCCTTGGGATTTGTGCCATCCAAATGACATCTCCAATTGTTGGCCTTGGTTTTGCAGCTATAAATAGTGAATTTGGGGTGTCTAAATGGCCATGAATGGTTGTCAAATTAAATGTGAGAGAAAAGACCACGACTTGGGAAAATATTTGGATTTCTTTGGAGGGTAGGGGGTCCTGGGTTCGGTCACTAAAAGTAAGGAATTTCCCACTATTTAGGAAAATTTTAGACCTATTATTATGCCCCCATCACTGTTTATAATTGTTCCTTGAGTATTGGTGAAGCATGGCGCCAACTGGGTTTGAATTGGCAAAAGGGGGCCTTGGGCCTGAACACTTGTAAGGATATTCCCTAACACTAAACAACCATGATTTTAAAATATTATGTATTCATTTCATATATCTATTTACCATATTTCCACTATCTTTCATTTGGTGCAAATCGGGCTCTGAATGAGAGAGATATAGCCCTTAAAAGGTCATGGGAAAGTGGTGGTTGGAGGACCCATCTAAGGAAAATTTTAAATTAAACACCAAATAATAAGTGGTCTCTACAAGCATGGATGGTTGTACCTAATACCAAAATTGACAGGTCTCTACAAGCATGCATGGCTGTACCTAAAACATGTTTCATTTTATTTGGTGAAAATTTCCCCCGTTCCTGCACTTGTTCCTAAGGGGAAACAAGGTCCCTGATACTCTTGGAATTTTCCCTGAAAAATATAGGTTGAGTTTGTGAGTTTGATCACTGTATCTATGATTTTCATTCCCTTGCAATTGTCTAGGCTATTTGAAGGTGAAAGTCCACCATGAGATGGAACGTGTCAACAGGGGTGGTGCAAAGGTAGTCTTACGGGGTGGGCGTGCTTGTAGAAGGTTTGGAGGGATTTTCCCTGAGCAATGCAGTGATAACCGAATACACACGACGTGGTGAATAAGGGGTTAAGCACGCTAATTTTTTTTAAGTTTTTGCAATCAACAACTTGATCTTGTGCAACCTAGGCCCTCAATTTTGGCCAGAAAATTCTGCTCTCTAAAACTCTCATTGGTTCATGGGACCCACAAAATGCCCAATCTTGCGAAAGATGCCACATTGTCATATGATATCCAATCGATGCAAACAAAGTATCGATGGAAATGTTTCAACAAGTAATCCAACGAAGTGGGAATGAAGTATTGAGAATAAGTTGTTAAGCACTTCTTTGACTTCCATGAAAGTCTACCATGCCAACTGGTTAGACGATCTTGCCTCAACTAGGCCAAAGATTTTTGACATCTCTAACTAGGCCATACAATATCAGAATGAGGTAAATTAAGAATAGTTTAAAATATATCTAAGTATACTACAATATGTAATCTTTTATTTTCTAATTCGGAGCCTATCAACATCAATTTTTAAACCTTGAACCTCTGTCACCAAACTAGCCTTCGAAACTAGTCTTCAAACTGTGTAGGCTCATTCTCAACAAATGGGAGTTGAAACCAGGCATATGATATACCATTGGAAATGTTTCACACTTCCCTACATCAACTCTAGGCATGAATTTCCTTTTAAGCCATATCTAATAACACAAATTGATATGGAAGTTATAACTATGGATTTTTGCCATTTAGGAGGCATGCAATTTGTGCCCTTTGTAGACTGGTCATACGAACTCGAAATCAAGAACATGATAGCCAGTTGGAAAGATTATCACATTCCCTACATGATAAAATAATTTATTTTCCACATAATAAACATATTTCATTTTATTTCCTGTGAAATACCATGTTTATACGGGACCCACCCAGTGACCAACAAAAGGGGCCAACTTTGAAAATTTTGCAAATTGAGTCCTCAGTTCATGAAATATGAAATGAGAAGCCTTGACATAGGGAATTGTGATATGGGAGGGTTTCAAAAATGAATAATAATCCTAGGAAGGCCTCCCCTTGGGGAAAAATATCATGGTTCCAAGATAAGTTGAATAAGGTCAGAACGAGCCCACTTAGGTGTCGTCAATGTGTTGATGGAAATAAGGATATTGATGATTTTTGTGCATATGTCCAATAGGTGATAATAGGCTAGGGAGAAATATTACTTTGAAATCCATTTATCCCTACTATCCCTCTGATTGGTAATGGATGCATTGATCTAAACCCCATAGCTAATTTGAATCGAGACCAAGTGACTTGAAATCGATGCTTGATACTCTTATAGTGTCTGATAAGTCACTATGTGCTCAAAATGAAACCTATGGATGCAACCCACTGATACTGTTTAATGATAAATGGTCATAGTAACTATGAATCCTATCACTATCTTTCACTGGAACCAAATCTTAATGGGTTTCTAAGAGCAACCTTCATGATAGCTCAAGAAGATATGACAATGACATGAAGAAGTAGATTTTTGGGTCAACAACTATATCAGAAAATCGAGGCTAAGTATTCAGAAAACTAAAAAATAATAGTAAGTACCTGACTTGGGCATCATGATCGCATGCCCAAACTATGAATACCTACATCAAAATTAATGAAAAAAAATGGACGTAATGAATCATTTAGAGTCCCAATATTGCCATAAAGACTAGTGGTTGGCTTTGAAAATTATAAAAGAGNTACCTGACTTGGGCATCATGATCGCATGCCCAAACTATGAATACCTACATCAAAATTAATGAAAAAAAATGGACGTAATGAATCATTTAGAGTCCCAATATTGCCATAAAGACTAGTGGTTGGCTTTGAAAATTATAAAAGAGGAAATACATTTTTAAAAACCTTCAGTGGAAAGAGTCGATGAATTTTGTTTTGGCCTTTGCCATCCACTGCACTCAATACAAGAGTATGGTTATATATTCTCCCCTCGATTTAGTTCACAAACAAGCTACACATTAAGATGAAACTCCTCTTCAAAATGAAGCTCGTTGAAGTCACTGAGATTATATATATATATATAACATCATGAACCCCTCTTTATTCCACTGTTGTATATTATGTTAGCAACACACGTGATTCTGGTCTCATAATAAATTGTAGGCCAAGCATATTCACAAAAAATGATTTAGTCATCTTGTTAGCAAAGAATTCGAGCATTGAGCAACCCTTCATTCAAATCTCAACTGAACAAAATAGCCTAAGTTAATAGGAACCATCACATATACATTCAAAAGACCCATAGGCTCTAAGAGTTATAACTTCACTCTGATACCATATGTAATGGTTTATCTATCCATTTTAAATTTAATTCATGAAATAAGAAAAGTGGATATAAAACATATAAATTTGCAACCATTAACTAAAAACATAAAGACACATAAAACCTTGATTACATAATTGACAAGAAGAAGTGAGTGGTGAGAAACTTACCTTAGTGCTGAAGGAATCCACTTACATACAACGCTAAAGATGTCGAATCAATGCGCTTTCAAGCCTTTCCATCAATTGCACCAACAAAATCTCCCCCAACTGTTTTTCCACCTTCAATATATAGTGTAATGTCCCCCACTACTAAACCCAAAAAAATAATTCTAATAGCATTAATTTAAATGCAATGCATTATGCTAAAAACACCCATACATCTAACAACATTACTTTAACATGAATTTAGCTAAATTAACAATCATACAACCACATACAACTACTTAAAACTCAGAGTAAGCGCACAACAAATAATCCCATAATTAAATGCAATGCATTGAGGATTTACGTGCATTAACAAAATTATGAATGCAACCAATTATACAATACACAACATCATATAATTTACTCAAGAACAAAGTATATGCACAACAAATCAAACTCAAAGATATAAACAATGTAACATATATTAAAACTTATCTTTTAAACCAAATGTGAAACCACCTGCATGAGATAGATATTCCACCTAACAATAGATTTTTTTCTCCAAAGCTTAGCAGAAAATCACCCTCGAGATGGGGCTACGAATCCATAAGAAAGGGATATGTCTCTATTGTCCACTCACACCCCAACACAACCCATGACAAGCTAATTCTCCTACAACTATCCCAATCCACCAATTCTCTTTCCCTCAACCTGGACAACCCAAGGAATGGGATCCCCCTTCACTGGACATAGTCCCTTAGGCTTTCCCACTTCTTTCCAGGGCTCCAACAGAGGTTGGATAGGAATCTCTCTTGCCAGGGACTCTAAGGATGTTAGTTGCAATAGGAAAAATCTCATAGCAGAAAGCACACCGCTATAGGGTTATCTCTCACACAACATCTCACTCTTCGAGCCTAAAAACCTTCTTCTTCATGAATTTACAGATCTAACAAGATGCCATACATGCCCACAATGACTTCCTTCAAGCTCCAATTATTTGTTCTCCCTTGCAGTCCCAAAAACTAACTGCGAAAAATTCCCTCTTTTTCCATACGAATTTCCCTTTTGCCCAAGAAAGATGACTCTCACGCTCCCTAATGTTGTTTGTACTTCATCCCCATATCCCCAAGAACTATGGGACATGACTTCAAACAACCACCCTCTTATATGTATTTAGTGATTGGACTCTCATACACTTAAAAGGGAAATTTAGAAGGTTCAATCAAAATAATAATTTTAGGAAAAAGGCTTGGGATTTAAGACACATGAATAAAATCCCAGTAGACCCCTCCTCTCTTTTGGAAACTCAATCCCCATCACTTTGTGCATGTCCATCTGCAATTAACAACACATTTTATTTTATTATTTTTGATATACAATGTTTACATGTTGCATTGCTTGGCCCATAACCATATATCATATTTACAATATACATCATTAAACTAGGGATTAAACATAGGGATGTTACATTCCCCTCCCCCTACAATTTGTATCATCCTTGGTGCACAACACCATACTAGTATACATGTACAAAATTACATCATAATACTTGATATTTTTGCAATTTCTCAATTCCCACAACGATTCCAACCACAAATCTCTTGTTCCCCTCAACCTGCACAATCCAAGAAATGTGTACCCCCTTCTCTACACCACAATTCCTTAGGCTACACCATTCCCCTTTAGGTCTCTAACACAATTTGGTTAGGAATCCCTGAGATGTGGTTCTAGGAACTCCAGCTGCAAAAATGGAGCCTTTCACACTTATATACAAATGCACATTCAATTTTCTTCAAAATTTACAAAACATTGTAGGTACTCCTTTCGCATGGTCTTCTTGTGCTCCCATGTATCATCTTTAGGATCATAGAAGGTCCATTGAACCTTTACTAGGCCGATAAGTTTGTTCTTAAGAAATTTGACTTTTTTGTAAAGGATGCACATGGGTTCCACCTGAAATTCCTCTTCATGTTCCATGTGGATCACAATCCAATCAATAATGTGGTTAGGTACATGCTCATATTTCTTCAACAAAGACTCATAAAACATTATGAATTCTCATGGATGCAGACAATGCAAGCATGTATGCAACTGGGCCTATCTATTGCAAGACTTCAAATGGCCCACAATATCTTACTGCCAACTTTGGGAAACTTCCCAATCTTAGCGAGCTCCTTTTTTGCTTTTACTTTTAAAAACACATGCTCACCCACTTTAAATTCCCTATATGTTTTGTTTTTATATGTATACCTCTTTTCCCTGTCTCGTACAACCTTTAAATTCTTCATAATCTTTACCAAATCCTCTTCCATTTCCCTTAGAAATTGTACCTCAATAACCGCTCTGTTTGTTGGTTTATCCCATCTCACTGGTGTGTTGCATTTTCTACCATACAAGGCTTCAAATGATCTCATATTCGATGATGCTTGGTACACATTATTGTAGGCAAATTCAACTATATGGAGGTAGTTTTCCCACTTGGAAGGTTGGTCCATTACATACATTCTTAGCATATATTCAATTATCTTGTTAGTCCTCTTTATTTGTCTATCTGACTCTGGGTGATATGTTGTACTGAAATTTAAATTTTGTTCCAAATCCTTTAAACAACCCTGTCCAAAAATTTGATGTGAACTTGGGATCTCTTTTAGAAACATTTGTCTTGGGTAATCCATGTAGCATGACAATTTCCTTCATGTAAATTTATGCAATGTTGGCTTCCTTGTGAGTTGTCTTCACTGGAATAAAATGTGTATCCTTAGTTAATTTATCCACCACTACCATGATGGAATCACATTGGTTCACTTATTTGGGAAGCTTAGTTATAAAATCAATTGTAGCAACTTCCCATTTCCAATCAAGAATGGACAATGGTTGTAGAAATCCAGTTGGATGTCTATGCTCAACCTTTACCTTTTGACATTATAGGCATCTCGATATGTAATCAACCACCTATTTCTTCATTCCTAGCCAAAATTGTTGGCTTCTTACAACTGCAATTGGTTTATGATATCATGGGTGTCCATCATAAGGAAAATTGTGAATTTCCCTCAACACTATATTTTTCATCTCTTCGGACTTTGGCACATATAACTTGCCCTTGTGCATGAGGACTCCATTCTCCTTCATCTCATAATCTTTAAAATTCCACTAAAAAATGCCTTGCTATAATGCTTCTTTTATTTGCAGATATTGCTGATATGAATTTCCAACCTCTAATTTTTATTTATTTTATATTAGACATGTACATGCTATTGGTTGTAACATGCATCTCATGCAGTCTCCTAATGATTTCTAACCATATTCCTCTTATGTTCTTTATATCAAATTCATACTCACTAAGGAGTTCTAACCATCTAGTTTGCCTGGAATTTAGTGTTGGTTTTCCAAACAAATGTTTCATACCACTATGGTCTATTCTTACTTCAAATTTTCTACCCATGAGATAATGTATCCACATTTTCAATGCATGAATAATAACTACCAATTCTAAATCAGGCATGGTGTAGTTCCTCTCATGTTCTTTCAAATTTCTTGACTGATAACATACCACATACCCATTTTACATGAGGACTCCACCAAGCCATCCCTTGCATGCATAAGTGCATAGAACAAAATATTTATCTGGGTCTGCAATCTTCAATATTGGTGTACTTGTCAAAATATTCTTTAGTTGTTGAAAGTTTTCTTCACATTCAAAAGTCCATTCGAATTTTACACTCTTCTTTTGCAAAGAAGTAATTGGGTTTGCAATATTTGAAAAACCTTTCATGAATCTTCTATAATAACCCACAAGTCCCATGAATGATTTGACCTCTGTAACATTCTTTTCTTCTGGCCATCCTCTAATGGCCTCTATCTTCTTAGGATAAACTGTTATCCCCTCCTATG
>SNQJ01S0019311.1:84129-100019 GCA_010110895.2 Picea sitchensis | reverse complement strand
AAATGGGAAAAAACCAAAAAATGCTTTCTTATATATATCAAGAATTCATTCATAGGAAGCACCAACTTCCAAATTCTCCAGCTGCAATTGGAAGGAGGCTCCAACCCCCTATTCTCAGGCTCCAACCTGAAGGAAGCTACAACTCCCTAAATTCTCTGGCTCCAACTAGAAGGAGGCTACAACCCCCTGGGTTCTCCGGCTCCAACCAAAAGGTGGCTATAAACACCTAGTTCTCAGGCTCCAACCTGAAGGAAGCTCCAACTCCATGATTCTTCGTTCCAACCGGAATGAGGCTACAACCCCCTTTCCTTACCTCATCCTGCTGCCTTGAAATGTAAATGTAGACCAACTGTCACAGAATCTGCCACTGTCACTGCCAAAAACTCTGTCACAACCATACTAATCTACATTAATTTGCTGCATACACCTACATAACTTGCATCTAACTCACGCATAAATTGCTTGTGATAATTACCAAACGATCCACTAGATGAATGCTAAGTTTACATGATGTTTCCTTGCAATTCTGAGCACTAATACTTGCTGCTGTTACAAAAGATAGCTACAACCATCTAACTGCAGCAAATTATCTGCAAAATTGACATTTAATGGTAGCCAAACATTGCCAATATTTCTTGTGACAATTGATCATTATTCTTCCGAGTTAAAGCTACCTTTTCTTGTCTTTTTCAAGCAATTACAAGGCATATTTTTTGCAGCTGTTATAGAATACTTATTTCTATTGTAAACTATTACATTTCTGCAATTTATATCAGCTAGCTTATTTTTTGAAGGTTCATGGTCTTATGAAGCACTAACATCAATTTGTACTTCAAAGCTGCCATATTTTTCTCTGTTGTGTTGTTCTAGGTAGGTACACTCCATCTTTACTATTGCTTCATCCCTTAAAAACCTAAAGAAACTTTTGACTCGAGTGACCAGTGAGAGGGGGTTATTCTTGCATCCTTGCCTTAGATTTATCACCCCTTTAGGTCACTGGGGACATCTCCCTTGGGGTAATCTTGATATATTCCTAAACATAAAGGGGTTTCCTATTAAGGTGACAATGATAGGTCACCCCCTTGTTACGCCAATCTTGCATCACCTGCCTTGGGCTTTTGGAAAGTATAGATTGTGCAATAACACGGTTCATGGTTGGAGAATGCTAAAATTCAGCTACATATTCTTATGTTGGAAGAATAGTTTGAAGATTGTAAGGCCAAATTAGGGAACACTTGGCCCTTCTCTCCTTAAGAAATTTAATATTTTTCTCTCTAAGTCTGACTTAATCCTCTTAGGGTTTGTTGAACCACTCCTTGGCTCCTCTACTATGGTGAAATCATAGTCCTTGTAATTGAGAGTTTGATAAGTGACCAAGAAAATGAAACCCAAGTGAAGAGGTTTATGCATCAATATCAGATGTCATTATTCTTATTGTAAATTTTTGAACATAATTAATCATAGATCTCTCTTTTACCCTTCCCCCTCCCACCCCAATTCCTATTGTACTTTGCTATTGTATGTTGCATTCAATTGATATAATTGAGGATGAACTAGTATACTTGATATTGGTAAATTTAATGCTTTCATATTTATATCATCTTTGTGAAATTCTCGTAAAGGAATGAGGAGGGCGTGCTCTAGTTTTATTGTGTGCAAACATTCAACAAGGATTTATGTAGGAGATTTGATCAATTTTCTAGTGACCATGACCAAAAATTGGATCGTGATTATCTAGGTATTCCCCTTGTCATTCCTCTAATTTAAACTATAAAGTATTAATTAGGAAATAACAACTAAATATCTATCTCTTCTTTGTGAGTGAAGTTCCAACCCCCTCACTAGGGACTTGCATTTGACCTTGACAAAAAACCATAAATAGAACTGGTGAGTCCATTCATGAATCCTCTTTTGGGTTGGATTCCTAGTTTTTACTAGTGTACTCTATTCATTGGCATCTAGGCTATTTTAAGATAATTGTTTTTAGTCCTATAAACAAAAAATCATGTTTGAGTTTCAAAATTGGTTTGTATTTTTGCTTCTCTACCTTCTATTCATGACTTGTTTTAGTGAAAATCGTGAGCATGCATAGTTTTCACTTGGACAATCCATGAGTGATTTGAATCTTGAGCATGTAGTTTGCACTTTAGAAACTCACAGGTAGCATGCAGGTTCTTAGTTTGGCACCCACGAGCATGCTTATAGAGTGCAATTTTTTTAAGCCTGTAAATCTAGAATTAAATTTCAAGGATTTTTTCTCTCTAATTTAGTGTTTCTGTTCTCTGTTTGGAAGCCTTGTAGATCTTGGTTTCAAATCATAAAGAAAGTAACAATGCTTCATGTTAAATGAATTGTGTGATTGATTTGCATGGTTCAACAATCATGTTTTTCATTTCACATCCTTTCTTTTATTATTTCAGTCAAAAACATCATTAATCTTTCACTTCATATTCTATCGAGTAATTATAGTCCCCAAAATCCATGTCTAATTAAACAATCTAGAATATTTTTCTTTGATAGAAAACCAATAGTAATCTAGGAATATGGCCTTGGTCGTAGAATTGGAGAGTAAATTTTTTCTAGGCCACAAAAATGAAAGTAGAAGTTGAATAGAGAGTGAAAATGTCTTGAAGTAGCAAGTGATACATGTTAGGAAAGTGCCTCTAACACAGGTGTCAATCACTAGGATATGTTGAGATATCCCCTCGTATTTAGTTATTGGGTGGACATGTAATAGGGGACTCTAGATAAGTTGGCATGTTATTTAGAGTGATGTCTTCTTGCTAAAATTTTGGTTGTGGGATGAAGTCCTATATGTGCATGCCCAATGCGAAAGCCTGAACCATGACTATTCTACCCAGTTATCAATCATGAATAGGAATTCTTAATGGCTTCTCATAGGTTTTTCATAGGTGATTGCAAGTGGGAAGTGCTTGCGATACCTGAGGTAGATATGGAGTCTTTGTTGAAGCCCCTCCCCTAGAAGTTTCCTTCTTCAAAAAGGGGGTTGCACTTTGGGTGGTAAGTTTGTGGGGTTATAATAACCACTCCTTGCACCTTCATTGGTTGTACTTGGGCCTTCATCATCCCAAGCGAACCTTGGGAAGGCCCTTTTCATCTCCTTACTATTTGGACATTGAGATTTAATCATCTTGGGATGAATTTTGGAGGAGTGTGCTTGCTTGGCTCTTGTCATTGAGGAGTCTTTTTGTAGTACTATGTTGATTGGCGTGGCACTTAGATGGCCGTAGGTTTTATATTGATTGTTTGAGATCTGTGTTTCTTTTTCTTAGATCCAACTTTTAAAAGTTCTCAATTAATCATCCCAACAGTTTAAGAGAAGGAACTATGGTTTTCCTCTCAAGTACATGGGGTTGCCTCTAGTGAGACACAAATTTGAAGTTCTAGATCCCAAGTGGGTTAGAAAGAAGAAGTGAATGCCCCTTTTCATAGTCCAACAAGGTAACAAGATCAGGTGAATCCTTGATAGGGAGATGAAGGAGAGGATGATATTTTCCTAGGTATTGATGACAAAACCCCCCTGAGAAGAGAAGATGATCTTCCTCTGTTAAGTACCAAACACCTGAATACAAAATACCACAATAGTACCAAATATATATGAATACAATCACCACACAAGATATACAAGAACAATATAGAAACCCACCACTTTATTATATCAAAACCCTTGGGGTAGGGCAACACCATACAATGGATCCTATTATGGAAGGGATCCTCACTTGTTCACTTGCCTCTTCGAGGGGGCTTCCTCCTATTGAGCTACCGCTCAAAATACAATACTTCTCTTCCTATCCTATTACATTGCTTGAACCCCTTTATATAGTGCTACCATCACCTAAGAACATTCTAGAGGAGGAATCTTCTAGAAGTAGAACCTTCTCAGAAGTCCTCTTACATTTATTATATATAACTACCCATTTATTATATCTAACTACCATAGTGGGCCTTATTTAATAATACAGTGGACCTAGTCCACCTTACATTGAATGGCCTCCACTATTATCATTATGGGCCCTCTGGACCCCACCACTACCTCTCTAGCTACCTAACATTGCATCCCCCTTATGAAAGCGTTGTCCTCAAATCTCGATGTAAAACCATATACTAGGGTCCCATGGATAAGTGTGGACCATAGTGCTGAAGTAGATTAGAGAACCAGGGTCCCATGGATAAGTGTGGACCATAGTGCTGAAGTAGATTAGAGAACCAAGGTCCCATTGAGAAATGGAAGCCACCATGCTGAAGTAGTCCAACCACCGTTGTAAACTAGGGTCCCATGTCTAATTGCTCATGTGAACTCAACACAGAAGATATCGATACCCAATAACCAAATGAAAATTATGCTCCCAATACTGACACCTATCATGTGGATCCAAATAAGAATATCCATCCACATAGTGGGAAAGGGTCAAAGTTGAATCTGGAAGGAACAATACCGTTGTAGAATATGTAGGATGGACACTGGTAATCATAACTATCTCCTGATGTGTCACATTGATGTGTTTTACAAAAGGTGTAGTAGAGTCATCAAATAAAATATGGAAGTGGTTGTTATCCTAGAAATGACAACTATCCATATACCAATCATCACAATCAACCTCAAAATCATACCGAGCATATATTTATTGATTATATTCATCCCTGATGTCCAACATAAGAAATATCTCCTGCATGCTATCCAATGAATATTGAATACTACAAAAACTATCCTTGAGGCCATATGTGAGGACATCTACAAGGTCATCCAATGTGTCATTCCATTGGGCTTTGAATGCTTCAGTTATCTGCATAATTTATTTGAGGGTTTGAGAGGAAATGACCATTGGAAACACCACATAAAATATACCAAAATAAATCTCTTAAAATAATTTATCCAATGGTATTGATTTGGTATAAATCTGAGCACCCTATGAAAAGTTATGAACTCTGCAGTCCCACCACCCTCACAAAAAACCCAAAAAAAAGCTGATTTTAAATCAATGATATCTTCACTTCTAGAGCTCCGATTTGGACGATTTTTTTTGAAATTGGGTGAAATTGTGAGAGGAACTCGTATCTACAATTTGTTTGAAAAAATAATCCCCAGATGCTACATAAATCAGAGAAATCATGCAGTCATCCGCGGAAACAAAATCCTGAATAATTGCAGATTTTAAAATGTAGATAACTTGACTTGCCAGACTTCGTTTCAGATGATTTTTTTTTTAGTTTAAATTAGCTGTTTTTCTGAGAGGAACTCAGATATACAACCAATATTTTCAGATTTCTCACCAAAACATACATAAATCATCCTTAATGTCACGACCCTCTTTTTTTTTTTCCGAAAAAATAAATCTGCAAAAAATAAAAAATAGTTTCCCACACTTCCTGCCAAGGAAAGTGCTCTGATACCAATTGTTAAGTACTTGAATAATATGAAAATATACTTCAACAATAAACCAATAATAAACACCAAACCATTCACCCAAATATTGAACACAAGAATGTAGACAAAACCCTTGAGGCAAGGTAACACCATATATTAATCCTTAAGGAAGGATAACACTCCTCAAGCAATGCTTGATACTATCAAAATATTCTTCACTCTGTTTCATTACATTTCTTACACTTCTTTATATAGATCTCTCTATCTCCTAGGAACCCTCTAGAGAGATTTCATACATTTATTATATCTAACTACCATAGTGGGCCTTATTTAATAATATAGTGGACCTAGTCCATCTTACATTGAATGGCCTCCACTATTATCATTATGGTCCCTCTGGACCCCCCCCACTACCTCTCTAGCTAGCTAACATCCTCCTCAAATATATTTTGACCCTTCAATCATAGAGAAAATTGATAACTCTCTTTTATTGAATTTCAACCCTCTACTTGTTGATATAGGTGATCCTCTTATCGTTCAGGTGAACGAGTTCCCTAATGGGGATCTTTGCTCTTTGTTGTGCAATATTGCACATTCTACTTTGTGGACATCAAATGTTGAAGGTTCCTTGGGTTTAGGCAGTGCAAACCCTACTGACCTTGGTGTTTCTACTATGAAAAATAATGTCTCCAAAAGAAGGATGGCTAGTAGAGTTGCAATAATAATAATAATTATATTACTAATAAATAGAATAATTAGGTGAATGAAAGGTTAAAGGCCACACACCTCTTCACCTCATGACTAATGAATGTAGACACACACACACACACACACACACACACACCATCATGAGGCTCATCGTAACAATCGATTCATATCAATAAATCATTAGTCAATATTCTAATATACTCTTGCAGATATACTATGTTAATCCCATAATAAACAAGAACTATTTATTCCATTTGGTATCAAAATCAAAATTTTGACCATTTTTGTGGGTTAAATCCATACTCAACCAATTAATTCATACAACCGCTACAAAGCCTTCGATTGTTGATATCCGTACAAAATTCATTATACAATCCATCGATAACAATCATTCCATGATTTTAAACTAATTATGTATGTTGTATTCTATTATGTATAGAAACCATCTCCCACAACCAATTCATATGCATGTAGATCCATTAATTAGATTTTTGTCTGACAACCACCAACTGTTTTCTATCGTATGACCATCAAATTACTACCAGTTTGTATTTCATTAGTGCTATTTTGTATGTCTGTACATGATGCGAACTCATACCTAGCCTTTAGTAGCCTTTTCACACCTGGTAGTCATTTTTTTTCCTTCTTGCCTTTATCTTCACTTGACATGACTTTATCAAACCATACATTTTGTTTTTTCCTAAGATTGTATCCCTTAATTTTTTTTCTCACTATATTTTAGTTTTTTCCTATGAGAAATTACCTTTCAACAAAAATTTAATTCAAAACTTTATGTGACATAGTATATAAAATAATATTACATTAAAGTAGGTCCCACACAGATGAACACCACCACAAAAATGGGTAATAATGATGAATTCAATTTAGATATTCATTCTGATGAATATGAAGCCAATAACATTACATAACCTATAAATAAGATTGAATAGTCACAAAAAGTGTTTGGGGACAAAATTGATAAGTTAATAGAAGATTCCAAAGATGATGGCTAGACTTAATAAACAAGGAAAACAATTGTTGTAGATGTGGTAAGAATTGGATTCCAAGACATCAATGTGAAGACAAGTCACTACACTATTTGAAAATAGTGTGAAGATTAGTTCACTACATTATTTGAAAATAGTGGATGGAAAGGAAAGATAAATATTAGACCTAGGAAATGAAATCACTATAGCATATACATCGAAATCTGCTAATGACGAAACACCTCCAAAAGATCGTTATAATAATTCCATGAAGGGAAATATGAATGAAGATTAAGATGTTCCAAAATGCGTTAATTAAGCCATGGACATCCACTGGAACAACCAACAAACATATTCCTGGCCATTCAAGGAAGGTTGATAAGAACCAGAACCAATAAAAGAAAAAAACTAACCTATGACGTTGGACATTGAGATTTAATCATCTTGGGATGATTTTTGGAGGAGTGTGTTTGCTTGGCTCTTGTCATTGAGGAGTATTTTTGTAGTACTATGTTGATTGGTGTGGCACTTAGATGGCCATAGGTTTTATATTGATTGTTTGAGCTCTGTGTTTCTTTTTCTTAGATCCAACTTTTAAAAGTTCTCAATTAATCATCCCAACAGTTTAAGAGAAGGAACTATGGTTTTCCTCTCAAGTACATGGGGATGCCTCTAGTGAGACACAAATTTGAAGTTCTAGATCCCTAGTGGGTTAAAAAGAAGAAGTGAATGCCCCTTTTCATAGTCCAACAAGGTAACAAGATCAGGTGAATCCTTGATTGGGAGATGAAGGAGAGGATGATATTTTCCTAGGTATTGATAACAAAATCCCCCTGAGAAGAGAAGATGATGATCTTTCCTCCATAAACAAAGCATCAGTCTCAATAATACAAAATACCTACAATAGTAACACAACATACTGAATACAATCAATTAATTTGATATACAAGAACAATATAGAAACCACCACTTTTATTATATCAAAACCCCTGAGGTAGGCAACACCATAATGGATCCTATTATGAAGGGATCCTCTCTTGTTCATCATTTCTTCTGAGGGGTTTCCATTGAGCTACCAAAATACAATACTTCTCTTTCCTTATCCCATTACATTGCTTGAACTCCCTTTATATAGTGCTACTATCCAGAATGATTCTAGAGGAAGAATATTCTAGAACCAGAACCTTCTTGCTATATATAATCACCCATTTATTATATCTATCTACCATATTGGGCCTTATTTATCAATATAGTGGACCTAGTCCACCTTTGACATTGAATGCATGGCCTCCACCGTTATCATTATAGGCCAGACCTCTAATGCCTTCTAGCTACCTAACACAGTCTTCTGGCGATAACGTTATCCTCAATGCTTGATATAAAACCATATACTATGTCCCATGGATAAGTGTGGACCAGTGTAGTGCCGGTGACAGAGAATCCAGTATCCCATGGATAAGGGAATGAGTAGTCAAGTAGTCTAGAGAACCGGGTCCCATTGAGAAATGAAGTCACCATGTCATATTCCAACCACTGCTAGAAACCAGTGGTCCATTGAGAAATGGAAGCCACCATGCTGAAGTAGTCCAACCATCATAAACCAGGGTCCCATGTCTAATTTTTCATGTGAACTCAACACAGAAGATATCGACACCCAATAACCAAATGAAAATGATGCTCCCAATACTGACACCTATCATGTGGATCCAAATAAGAATATCCATCCACATAGTGGGAAAGGGTCAAAGTTGAATCTGGAAGGAACAATATCATTGTAGACTATGTAGGATGGACACTGGTAATCATAACTATCTCCTGATGTGTCACATTGATGTGTTTTACAAAATGTGTAGTAGAGTCATCAAATAAAAGATGGAAGTGGTTGTCATCCTAGAAATGACAACTATCCATATACCAATCATCACAATCAGCCCCAAAATCATACCGAGCATATATTTATTGATTATATTCATCCATGATGTCCACCATAAGAAATATCTCCTGCATGCTATCCAATGAATCTTTAATACTACAAAAACTATCATTGAGGCCGTTTGTGAGGCCATCTACAAGGTCATCCAATGTGTCATTCCACCGGGCTTTGAATGCTTCAGTTATCTGTATAATTTATTTGAGGGTTTGAGAGGAAATGACCATTGGAAACACCACATAAAATATACCAAAATAAATCTCTTAAAATAATTTATCCAATGGTATTGATTTGGTAGAAATCTGAGCACCCTATGAAAAGTTATGAACTCTGCAGTCCCACCGCCGTCACGAAAAACCCCAAAAAAAGCTAATTTTAAATCAGCGATATCTTCACTTCTAGAGCTCTGATTTGGACGATTTTTTTTTTAAATTGGGTGAAATTGTGAGAGGAACTCATATCTACAATTTGTTTGAAAAAATAATCCCCAAATGCTACATAAATCAGAGAAATCATGTGGTCGTCCGCGGAAACAAAATCCTGAATAATTGCAGATTTTAAAATGCAAATAACTTGACTTGCCAGACTTCGTTTCAGACGATTTTTTTTTTAGTTTAACTTAGTTGTTTTTATGAGAGGAACTCAAATATACAACAAATATTTTCAAATTTCTCACCAAAACATACATAAATCATCCTTAATGTCATGACCCTCTTTTTTTTCCGAAAAAATAAATCTGCAAAAAATAAAAATAATTTCCCACACTTCCTGCCAAGGAAAGTGCTATGATACCAATTGTTAAGTACCTGAATAATATGAAAATATACTTCAACAATAAACCAATAATAAACATCAAACCATTCACCCAAATATTGAACACAAGAATGTAGACAAAACCCTTGAGGCAAGGTAACACCATATATTAATCCTTAAGGAAGGATAACACTCCTCAAGCAATGCTTGATACTATCAAAATATTTTTCACTCTGTTTCATTACATTTCTTACACTTCTTTATATAGCTCTCTCTATCTCCTAGGAACCTTCTAGAGAGATTTCATACATTTATTATATCTAACTACCATAGTGGGCCTTATTTAATAAGATAGTGGACCTAGTCCACCTTACATTGAATGGCCTCCACTATTATCATTATGGTCCCTCTGGACCCCCCCCACTACCTCTCTAGCTAGCTAACATCCTCCTCCTTAAATATATTTTGACCCTTCAATCATAGAGAAAATTGATAACTCTCTTTTACTGAATTTCAACCCTCTACTTGTTGATCTAGGTGATCCTCTTATCGTTCAGGTGAACGAGTTCCCTAATGGGGATCTTTGCTCTTTGTTGTGCAATATTCCACATTCTACTTTGTGTAAATCAAATGTTGAAGGTTCCTTGGGTTTAAGGAGTGCAAACCCTACTGACCTTGGTGTTTCTACTATGAAAAATAATGTCTCAAAAAGAAGGATGGCTAGTAGAGTTGTAATAATAATAATAATTATATTACTAATAAATATAATAATTAGGTGAATGAAAGGTTAAAGGACACACACCTCTTCACCTCATGACTAATGAATGTACACACACACACACACACACACACACACACACACACACACACACACCATCATGAGGCTCATCGTAACAATCGATTCATATCAATAAATCAATAGTCAATATTCTAATATACTCTTGCAAATATACTATGTTAATCCTGTAATAAACAAGAACTATTGATTCCATTTGGTATCAAAATCAAAATTTTGGCCATTTTTGTGGGTTAAATCCATACTCAACCAATTAATTCATACAACCCCTACAAAGCCTTCGATTGTTGATATCCGTACAAAATTCATTATACAATCCATCGATAACAATCATTCCATGATTTTAAACTAATTATGTATATTGTATTCTATTATGTATAGAAACCATCTCCCACAACCAATTCATATGCATGTATATCCATTAATTAGATTTTTGTCTGACAACCACAAACTATTTTCTATCGTATGACCATCAAATTACTACAAGTTTGTATTTCATTAGTGCTATTTTGTATGTCCGTACATGATGCTAACTCAACCACCTTTTTAATCACACCTGGTAGTCATTTTTTTTCCTTCTCGCCTTTATCTTCACTTGACATGACTTTATCAAACCATACATTTTGTTTTTTCCTAAGATTGTATCCCTTAATTTTTTTTCTCACAATACTTTAGTTTTTTCCTATGAGAAATTACCTTTCAACAAAAATTTAATTCAAAAATTTATGTGACATAGTATATAAAATAATATTACATTAAAGTAGGTCCCACACAGACGAACGCCACCACAAAAATGGGTAATAATGATGAATTCAAATTAGATATTCATTCTGATGAATATGAAGCCAATAACATTATGTAACTTATAAATAAGATTGAATAGTCACAAAAAGTGTTTGAGGACAAAATTGATAAGTTAATAGAAGATTCCAAAGATGATGGCTAGACTTAATAAACAAGGAAAACAATTGTTGTAGATGTGGTAAGAATTGGATTCCAAGACATCAATGTGAAGACAAGTCACTACACTATTTGAAAATAGTGGATGGAAAGGAAAGATAAATATTAGACCTAGGAAATGAAATCACTATAGCATATACATCGAAATCTGCTAATGACGAAACACCTCCAAAAGATCGTTAGCATCAATCTCATGCATGCCAGAAAATAAGAATGAAGATATGATGTCCCAAAAATAAAATACTTCTCAATAAGGACATCCACTAGAACAAACTACAAAATATATTCGGTGTCATCTAAGGAAGGTTGATAAGAACCAAGAACCAATAAAAGAAAAAAACTAACCTATAGTTCCACTGGCATCCATGATAGGGAAATTACAAATAAAGGCCATGAAATTTAAAGGAATAATAAAAAATAGAAATGTAATGATACTCGTAGACTTTGATAGCACTCATAATTGTATAGACATCAATTTCCATAAGAAACTAAACATTTTTTGTACCCCTGTAACATACCCAACACCCCCAATCCACTATTGAGAGAATGGGGTACATCAAAATTACAATTTTTTTCCATTTTTTTTTGTGATACCACATCAAAATCCTAACAATATGAATTTCATGCATAAATTATAACAACATGCATAATTATACACATGCACAACATAATAGAAATTAAGCACATCAAATGGCACATTTTACAGAGTATAAAAAATCACATAACAAGAACAATTATCTTTTTATAAAAGCACCAACTAACTGTAGACCTCAAACATTCCACCCAACCATAAACACTGTTGTTCTATCTCTCTCAATGACAAATCACGCTCAAGCTAGGGCTATGAATCCACCAAGGAAAAGGCTATTGAAGCTAACTAAGGCCTCACGGTCAACACAAACAATGACTAGGCCAAGTTACCAAACTCTAGTAGAAATTCCAATCTATAGCTCTGTTTTCCTGACCTTCACAACCCAAGGAAGTGTGGCCCCTTCTCTATTGTGTAGTCCCTTATGTTTTCCCACTTCCCTTCCAAGGATTCCAACATAGTTCCACTATTAACTCACTAATTTTTGGCTCTAGGAACTCCATCTACTCCAATGGAGTCTCCAAATACCCGCTAAGCCTCACACCAAGGGAAACCTATAACAGAAAATTATCCCCAAGGAAGCCCAAGGTGAATTATTCACCCAAAATTCATCTGGGATTCATAGGGTTCACAAAGTAATAGGGCCTCAGTGGCTCACTATATCACACTCCATGTCCTAAAGAAATAATGTGAAAGTACAATACTAAGAATGGCATAATGAATGGATTTCTCACTAAGCCCAAAATTTATATATGCATGCACTCTTTTTGACAAATGACATGTAAGGACCCTTTTCCCTTCACTTGGAAATTCATCCCACACCTAGGAACTTATGATATATGAATGAAAATATGACTTAGTCTTAGGACTTATGAATAATTTAATATACATATCTTAACCCCTTAATCCCTAGCCCCCTTTCCCTCTCATGGAGTCCTAGTCCCCCATACTCTTTTGTATAACTTGGTGTGTAGCTGTGATGTATTTTATTAATGTATATGAGTGTAATTACATTGTACAATGATCAGATCATTGGCCTTTCGACATACACAGTCTAGCCCAAAACATACATACACAGGCACTCTGGTCCAAAACATACATACACAGGTACTCCAGCCCAAAACCGTATTGACTCACCATCTTATAAAAACATATGTACATATACACATTTACAACTTAGGGATCAATCTAGGGTTATTACATTCCCCTCCCCCTTATTTATACAATATCATCAGTGCATCATAAACAAATGTACAATCAAAATACTTAATAATTTGATAGTTTAATGACTCCTACAACAATTCCAACCAACAATCTCTCATTCCCCATTAGCATGCACAACCTAAGGATATTTAACCCCTTCTCCGCTCTATAGTCCCTCAAGCTATACCACTTCCCTTCTAGGGCTCTAGTACAATCTAGATAGGAAGTCTCAGAGACGTGGCTCCAGGAAATCCAACTGTAATTGAGTCCTCAAGTCCCACTTTTATTCTTTTGAGTTGTAATAGATCCATTGGATTGTAATCTTCTCTTCTCTTTTTAATATCTACTTCCTTCTAGTTTTAGTTGGTATAACACTCTTTTTTCCATTGAAATACACCATCTCTTGGTGTTATTCTTTCTAGGCACTCAATTAATCATGTCCTCATTCTATAACTATTCCTATAACAACCATAACGAAACATACATGTTATAGTTATTTTCATATAGCAATTGTATCATTTTATCGGAGTTCCCAACTCCATAATGTAAACATTTATTCAAAAGTAATTTTGTAACCATAAACTAATACTTATTTATATGGTTTCTCCTATGTTTCACAAAGTTTCCACAGAAAAAATCCGATCTCTGACACACCCTCATGATTCCATCCACATGAACTCTTAAGTTGCCTCTTCCTTGCTATACTCACCCTCTAGGCTTAAGCATCCCCTTCTCAACTGCACAGTCCCTCAGGTGATCCATCATTTTCCAAGGTGTTCACATGGAAGGAGAGTGCCAATTTACTACTAGCCTAGATTGGTAGTCATCACCTAGAAATTCATGGAAATCATAGGGCCCAGTGTCCTCACAATAGCCTTGTTCCTGTGCTTTATTTCTTTCATCCATCACTCTTTTTCATATCTTTTCTCCCTTGATAGATATTCCACATAGCCCATTCCCATGTGACTACTTTAACACACAACTCTTTCATTCCAATATCTAATATCTCTTGAAATGTTCTCAACTTCATGAGTTAGTAACAATTTCATCATTCTAGGTGTTAGCATATTAATTTCAATGAAATACAACATATGCATGCATTCACCCAATGCATTCAGTAATGCCTTCAATCATATACATATATATCTGCATGCATGTGTTCATGTTCATCATTTGCACACTTTTATAAATTACTCGTGCATGCCTACTCAATGCATCTAACATTGATTTCAAAATAGCATCTTCTAGATCATGCATTCCACCATGGTGAATTAGAAGGTCTATCCAACACCTTGACACATCATCTAGACACTTCCCCATTAATTGTTTGACCATTGGATACCTTCCTTTTCAACCCAAAAACGACATCAATAATATAATCCTTGGTTTCTCTTCAGTGTTGGAAAGAATCTTGCAGAGTGTGCATGTTTTCATAGTTTGTCATAATGTTTCCCTTACACAGTTTATATCCAGAAATATCAAGCAACAAAAAGGTTGCAGTCAAAACATCGATTATACGTAGGAATACCATTGGATACTTATGTATCGCTATATCCTTTCCATATCCAACAACGTTATGGCCTCAAACATGGATAATTCTATTGGCATTAAATTCTATAACATGATTATATATCCTGGCTTAATGTAGTTATTAGCTCATACCCAACACAATCCCGACATGCCATTATTTCATATGAATGCATTCAAAAGTTAAAAAACTTTTATAAATATTCCAGGCCTCCATCCTTTACCATACCAAGTGGTATATCATTCCCATGAATGCATTCAAAACATATGATAATATCACTTCATATATAAAATTATGATCGAGGGAATTCTTACCTAATATTCCTTCAGGATTATGTAGCATAAGCACATGAAATTCATACTTGCATGGTTGTCATTGAGTTATTTGTTGTTACATGATTAGATGGTATCTTATAGAAGCTCACAAGATTCTTTCACCAGCCTTTTATTCAACATTTTAAAATTTTGAAATTTTCTTCATATGCTGTAGTAGTATTGACACCTTCAACCATGCTATCAACCATTTCCTATATACACAATCCATCATTAGTAACTTTCAACCATAATAGCATGGGATTTTTCTATAAAGTTTATTGAATCTTTGGATAAATTCTGAAACAGTTTCATAAGTTTTATTCCTTAAAGCTCTGAATTTAGTTAAGTAATATAAGTGGTCCTTTTTCTCACCCCATTGTCTCAAGAAAGAAGTCTCTAAATCATCATTTGATGGTATAGAATTTGTAGGAAGTCCCCTAAACCAAGTTCTAACTTGTCCCTCAAAAGTATGTACTGACAGTCTCATGTAAACGTCTTCATGTTCAATACCGATAATATCAACAAATTGATCAAAAAATGATATATGCTCTGTGGCTGTTAAATCCCCCTCCGATAAATTTAGGTAGAATTTTCATATAATTCTCAGGTAGATTATGTAGAACAACAGGAAGGGATAAGGGAGCATATCTAGCAACGACTTTAGCAAAAATTATGGAGGAGGTGGTGGTGGATTTATATTTCCACCACCCCCACCACCTCCTGCACCACCAACACCA